>GL379829.1:108303-137364 GCA_000143925.2 Caenorhabditis brenneri | reverse complement strand
CAGTAAATTAAGACGGTTCGGATGAGGGTAATCATGACTATGTTCCGATTATTTTGAATTTTTGACTTTAAAACCGCATAGCTTCGTAAGTCAGTTTTTAGTAGGGTTAGAGGTTTAATTTGTGGGGTCCGGCATGAAAAATCTTTCATTTTGAAGTTTAAAGGCGCATACTACTCTCTTTCCGGTCCGCTTCTTCTGCTACTACTCCCATATTTGATCAACGGTTTTTATATGTGTAGGAATGGACATACATTGTTGATTTAGTGGTTGTTAGGGTACTGAGAAATTGATGACACAATCACTTTCTGAGCAATATCCAACATTTTATTACCTAACCAGCTGGCAAGAACAGAACATCCTTAACCACTAATCTTTAATAACTCATGTTACGTAATCAGCTGGCAGTAATTGGGGGGGCCTGACGACTTATATTGATTGCGAGGGTAGATTAGTCCTGTCACAATCTAACATAAATTTTCGGCTAGTTAGTTTCCAGAATTTTCTGAGCAAACCTCTTCGCCAATTGCTCAGAAGTTTGAGATGGCCTAGAAACCCAAATTTCGCATTTTCTAGGTCACCCATCCTTAACTAGGATCAAAATGTGCCTAAAACTGAGCTGATCAAAACGCCGTTTTCAGAACTCAAAAATATTGAGTTTAAGCCGAGTTATAGCCAAAATACTGAAAATTTTTATTCTGAGCAATAGGTAAAAATCAGTTTTCGGGATATAACTCGGTTCAAACTCATCATTTCTGAGTTCAGAAACTTGCATTTTGATTCTCATGAAATTCTGCACAACTTAAACTTACTTAAGAATGATGGCCTAACTTTTTCCAAAATTTGGGTTTCTAGGCCACCGATCCGGATTTTGTATATTTTTTGTTAAATTGATTTGGGAGAACGTCTAGAACATTTTCCAGTTTTCTGAGCTCAAAAATACCGAATTTGAGCCGAGTTATAGTCCATTTACAAAATTTACCCATTGCTCAGAATAAAATTTTTCAGTATTTTGGCTATAACTCGGATGAAACTCAATATTTTTGATTTCTGTAAAAACTATTTTGCTCAGGACAACTTGGCAAATGTTTCCGAGCTCTGGAAAATTAATGGCCTAGAAAACCGAAAATTTGGGTTTCTAGGCCATCTGGGGTAAATTGGCTCTAATCCTTTGCTCAGTCAGATTTTATCTTTTTTTACGTCTCTCTTAGACTCCCAAGCCCCTCCCCCTAATAAAAGGTCAGTGTGTAACCTAACACTTCCTTTTGTCTTAGGTTAGTTAGCATGCATCCCCCTATTTATTTTACTCAACTCAGCATGTCCCTTTAAGGTCAATCACAGTGTTTCCTCCCTCTGAGAACTAGAAGCTGCTCTCTCTCTCTGTTTACCCAACCTATATATTTATATATGAACCATAAGTGACCGTCTCCCTCCGCTAGCTCTCCCCGGCGGTCATTCTTCCGCCCTTTTTCAAGAGTTTTCGTCTTGCTTTTTCCCCATTTTCTCTCTCTCTCTCTGTTTCTTTTCCGCCGCAAAAATGTTCCGACAAAACGGAAAGAACATGAAAAACGAAACAGATTGTATACAATAAATTTATGAATCGTGGCACATTAGCTGTCATGCCGTTTTGGCAACTTTTTGGATTTTTTGAGACTTTCTAGTTTCCTCGGGGTTACTGTAGTTTTGAGGGCTTTGAGATTAATTTTTTTGAATTCAGCGTGAAAAAACCTTTCGAATGAGTATAATTTATACTAGGTTCGGATGATTTTTTATTTTTGACCTACCATGCGCCTTTAAACTAGGTAGATCAAAACTAAAACCTATCATATCTCGGTTAGTTTTGCTCCAAATTCATTGAAATTTAGACTGTTAGAATCAGCTCATCAATACGTTTCAAATGAGTATAATCACGACTAGGATAGGAAAAATTTTTATTTTTGGGTCACGCCACGAAAACTTGAAAACTACCGTATCTCGGTTAGTTTTGCTCTGGATTTGATGAAAATAGTACCATGAGAACCAGTGCGTCGTGGCGATTTGAATGAGTATAATCATGACTAGATTCTGAAAATTTTTTTGTTCCATGTGCCTTTAATCGCGTTTTATTCTGAGCAATCCGCGCTCAAACGACCGTAACTTTGTTCAAATTAGTGCTAGCGGCCTGGAATTGATTTTCCCAAATTAAGGATAAAAATGCTTCAAAATGAGTATAATGATGACTAGAATCCGATAATTTTGGTTTTGTGACCTTAAAGGCGCATAGCCCAAAATCGAAGTTAAAATATCTTCAAACCTAGTCACGATTATACTCATTCGAACCGTCTTAACTTCCTGATCATAATGGTATATTTTCCGCGACCACATTCTCAAAACTGACTAAGATACGGTAGTTTTAGTAAGAATTGCTCAGAATAAAATCCCCAATTTTCGAAATATCCTTCTTGGTTTTCCGCTTCCACTTTACCCCCGAATTTCAAAATCACTGAATCCTTCTATCCGCGAACCTATCCCCAACCACAAGTACCTTTCCCTTTTCCGCATTCGTCATTCATTTATCAAGTTAGGATAGTTAGAGATAAGGAAGCCTGGGAGAGACGCAGAGAAATGGACAGAGCTGTCGAAAAGTGATAATACAAACAAAGGAGCTTTCCTCCCGCCAATTTGACCCCCTTAGCTTGACCAACCTATTAACTTCCGCATTTTACTCAATAATTTTACTTTGGGCGAAATTTTTTTCTGGTAAAAGTGACTTGATTTTCATTCTAGGTCCTTTGAGATTAGTTTTGTTGGATTCAGCATGAAAAATGCTTTGAAATGAGTATAATCTTGGCTAGGTTACGATAATTTTGATTTTGGAGCCTTAAAGGCGCATGTAACTACCGTATCCGGCTTAATTTCAGAATTTAGCAGTTGCTGAAAAAAGACTCTGAACCAGCGAGAAAAGAGCTTTCGAATGAGTATAATCATGACTAGGTTTGGAAAAGTCATGATTTTGACCTTAAAGGCGCATGGCCCTTGTAACTATCATAACTTCGTTTATAATGGTCCTAGAGCTCTGAAATTAATTTTGTTAGATTTAGCCTGAAAAATGCTTTAAACTGAGTAAAATCGTGGATGGAATCCGAGAATTTAGAATTTTTGACATTTTTTTGACCTTAAAGGCGCATGGACCTCAAAAATGTCTTAAATACACTCAAAACCACCCCTAAACCAGGTCAAACGTTTCAAAATAGGATCCCTAGACTCCAAAAACCGTTTTTAGTGAAAATATAGAAAATTGGGGTTGGTGGCCTAGAAACCCAAATTTTTGAAAAAGTTAGGCCACCATTCTTAGGTAGGTGTAAGTTGTGCAGAATTTCATGAGGAACAGAAGGCAAGTTTCAGAACTCAAAAATATTGAGTTTCAGCCGAGTTATAGCCAAAATACTGAAAAGTTTTATTCTGAGCAATACCTTGAAAAATTGCATAACTCGGCTCAAAATCCAGATTTTTGAGTTCTAAAAAGGGAGTTTTGATTGGGGTGAAATTTTGAACAGCTTCAATTTAATTAAAAATGATGGCCTAGAACTCTTGAAATTTGGGTTTCTAGGCCACCAATCGAAAATTACCGATTTAGGTCCAGAAGCTTGGTTTTTTTCGGGTTTTTTGTTCTTTCGAGGCCTTTATGTCCCTTTGAAGTTCTATTCTGTCATTAAAAAAGAATTAGCCGAAGCGAAGAAAAAGTAGGGAAAAAAGATGGAATTTCATGATAAAATACGAATTAACCAAGTAAAATGAATAGATTTTATGCCGAGATAGAACGGTTTCTCTCCAATGCGGTTTCTTGGTGGTTTTTCGAAACGGAACTAGTATTGTGACTAACATTTTTTTTTAGGAAATCGTTTTTTTTTTTGAAAAATAATTTTTTTAATTTTTTCTAAACTCAATGTTTTTTTCAGGACAACTGTAATTATTCCGACCTTCCAACACTATGAAACAAAATGGAAGATGTCGGAAGCGACGACTTCTGCCGGAAGTCGTCTTCATTCTACTATTAGCCGTATTTGTGAAGGTGAGTGGCCTAGGTGGCCTAGAAATCCAAATTTTGGGATTTCTAGGCCATCTTTAGTGATTCTGAAGCGTTTGGTTTTTACAGAACTCAAAAAAGTTGAGTTTCAGCCGAGTTATAGCCGAAATACAGGAAAATTTTGTTCTGAGCAATGGGTAAATTTTGTAAATGGACTATAACTCGACTCAAAATCAATATTTTTGAGTTCTGAAAACTGGAAAATATTCCGAACACTTTCTATAACCATTTTAGCTAAAATCTAGCAAATTGGGGTTGGTGGCCTAGAAACCCAAATTTTGGAAAAAAGTTAGGCCACTATTCTTAAATAGGTGGAAGTTACTCCAAATTTTATGACAATCAAAATGCAAGTTTCAAAACTCAAAAATATTGATTTTAAGCCGAGTTACGCATGTTTTTGTCCATTGCTCAGAATAAAAATTTTTAGTATTTTGGCTATAACTCGACTCGAACTCAATATTTTTGAGTTCTGAAAACGGCATTTTGATCAGCTCATATTTTTGATTATTTTGAATATACTTAAGAATAGGTGGCCTAGAAAATTCAAATTTGGGTTTCTAGGCCACCAATCAAAAATCTTGAAATTTGGACAAAAACTATAGTTTTTGATGGGGTTTTGCGGTTTTTTTTCGCGGTTTTTTTTCTAGTTTCCTCCCCTCAACACTGAAACATTTCCAGCCCACCCTCTCCTCCTCAAAGGCCGCCCCAGAAGCCCAGCTAACAGACGTGGAGCTCAAGTGTCCTGAAGATTGGATTCGGCTAGGCACAAAATGCTATTTGCCCTTCAATATCCATCAAAGTTGGCCATTTGCACTGACAACTTGTCAAAGATACGGATCGACACTGGCCAAGATACAAACTGGCAATGAGAATCAGTTCATCGCCAGCCTACTGTCAAAACCAGGCAAATCCACGGATATAAAAGAGTACTGGATTGGTCTAACTGTTGAGGTGGGTCAAAAAATCGAAAAACTGCGAAAAAAATTCGTTGCCGCGAGCCTGAGAGCTTCAGAACAAGCCTAAATAGCTTTTTGCGGATATCCGGATGTCCGGATGTCCAGATGTCTTCAGAATTTTACCCAAGCGCCTTGAATTTTAAAGATCTGAATTGGGCAGCCCGAGAGCTTTGATTTGAGCCCCATATTGCTTAGTTTCGCTCAATTTTAGTTTTTGGCGGGAAACCGCTACGCGACCGCAACGCATGGGTAAGTCAAAATTGGAAATTGAGCTAGGGTAGCAATATGGGGCTTATTTTAAAGCTCTTGTGCTTCAGAACTCCAATTTGAGCCCCATATTGCCTAGTTTTGCTCAATTTCAATTTTCGACAAGGAACCGCTCCGCGACCGCAACGCAGGTAGATCAAAATCAGAAATAGAGCTAGGATAGGCAATATGGGGCTCGTTTTAAAGCTCTCAAACTCCAGAATCTTAATCTCATATCGAAATTCGTCCATCTTGTATCTAGGTCTGTCTGTCTGTATATCTCGATGTCCTTGCTCAAATTTGCCCATTTTTAACCGATTTTTCCCATTTTTTTTTCAGGTCCTCGACGACGACGAGCTGTACGTCTGGTCCGACGGCACTCCAACATCTCGTTACGTCGGATTCTGGCGACAAGATCAACCGAACCACCTCAACGGCACGTGTGCCCTCGGAAAAGTGGAGAGAAAAGATCTGGAATGGAGGCTGGAGACCTGTAATCTTCTGAGAAGATTCGTCTGTGAAAGAGCCGCCTGTGTCCAAGGATCCTATTTCTGCTCCTCTGGATCATGTATTTCCGAATCGAAAAAATGCAATGGATACAATGATTGTGACGATGGAAGTGACGAACAAAACTGCCCCCAAGCCTTCCAACCCAACTGTCGAACGTATGAAAAAGGAGAGTCCGGAGTGCTCAGCTCACCGAATTACCCGAATAGTTATGATCCGAATTTGAATTGCCGCCATGTACTGGAGGGACCGATTAACTCCAGGATCGAGCTGACTATTGAGCATTTTGAGACGGAACCCGATTTTGATGTGATGACAATTTTGGATGGAGGACCAGCTGAGAATAGTACTATTGGTGAGCGCTAAAAATCATCTAGAAATGACCTAAAAACGGCCTAAAATAGCCTGAAATAGCCTAAAAAGCCGCAAGCTTTATTCTGAGCAATGTACCATCGTATCTCGGTCAATTTTGCTCCAAACCTAATCAAAATAATACCATTAGAATCAGCTCGTTGAGACAGTTCGAAAGAGTATAATCATGAGCAGGTTTGGAAAAATTGCATTTTTGACCTACCATGCGCCTTTAATTTAGTAGGTCAAAAATGAAAACTACCGGATCACGGTCATTTTTGCTCCAAACTCAATGAAAATAGCACCGTTGAAATCAGTGTGTCAAGACGGTCCAAATGAGTATAATCATGACTAGGTTTGGAAAATTTTTGTTTTTTGGGTCTCGCCACGAAAATTTAAAAACTACCGCATCTCGGTCCGTTTTGCTCCTAGCTCAATGAAAATGACACCAATAGAATCAGCTAATTGAGACGGTTCGAATGAGTGTAATCATGACTAGGTTTGCAAAATTTTTTTTGCCCATACGCCTTTAAAGTAATTTTATTCTGAGCAATTCCCCTTCAATCTACCGTAACTCGATCAATTTTGAAGATATTTCTCTGATTTTAAGATATTTAAATTCAGCGCGTCGAGACCAAGAAAAGTACCCACAAGCCCTATTTCCAAATTTTTTTGATTTTTGGGTCTCACCACGAAAACCTCGAAACTACCGTATCTCGGTTAGTTCTGCTCCAAACGCAATTAAAAAGATACTATTGAAATCAGCGCGTTAAAACGATTCGAAAGAGTATAATCATGACTAGGTAATGGTAATGTTTCTATTTTTGGGTCCTGACGCGATTTTAAAGGTGCATAGGTAGATCAAAAATCAAAGTTTGTCTGGGAAAGGGGCTTGTGGGTACTTTTCGGAACCGCCTTGACTAACTGATTCGAATGGTACTATTTTCATTGACCTTGAACCAAGACCGATCAGGTTACTGTAGAATTGCTCAGAATAAAAGGGAAAATTTGTAACTCCCCTCAAAATCAATGCTTTTCGAAGGTCTAAAAACCAAGACTGTTTACAGTAATCAAACGTCTCTCCGGCTCCCTAGACACTGCTCAAACCATCACCTCCTCCACGAACATGATGATCGTGCAGTTCCGTACCGACGCCCAATCGAATGCCCGTGGATGGCAACTGAAATGGAGGGCAGTCCCATTCACCTGTGGAGGACACTACACTGCTCAGGCCTATATTCAATCTTTCGTCTCGCCAGGATACCCAAAGACGTTTTCGAATGGTGCCGAATGTGTTTGGACAGTGGAGACCACGCCGGGACAAGTCGTCTCGTTGGTGGTGAGTTTTTTGAAATTTCCGGGAGTGGTTTCGAGATTCAAGATGTGGGACTAGTCTAGTTGAATTCAGCTTGTCGAGACGGTTCGAATGAGTATAATCATCACTGGGTTTTGAAAAATTACGATTTTTGGGTCTAAAGCCCTTTAAAGGCACTTGGGTAGGTCAAAAATCAGAATAGGGACTTGTGGGTACTTTTCTGGACCGCTTCCATTTTCTGAATCCAACGATACCATTTTCATTGATTTTGGAGCAAAATCGACCGAGATACGGTAGTTGTTGCTTGAATTGCTCAGAATAAAATGGCTTTAAAGGCGCATAGACAAAAAATTTCTTCAAACCTGATCATGATTATACTCATTCGAAACGGCTTGACTTCCTGAATTCAATGGTAAAATTTTCTTTGAGGCTAGCAAAGAATTGACTGAGGTACGGTAGTTTTTGTATTTCGCGCCTAAATTTAAAGGCGCATGGGTAGGTCAAAAATACATTTTTGTCGGAACCAGGACTTGTGGGTACTTTTTTGAACCGGTTTGACTTGCTGAACCTAATGGTATTATTTTTATCAAATTTTGGGCAAAATTGAAGGGGGTACGGTAGTTTAAAGGCTCATGGGTAGATCAAAAATCAATTTTTGCCGGAATAGGGGCTTGTGGGTACTTTTCTGAACCGTCATGACTTATTGATGCTAACTATACAATTTTCATGCCTCTAGCTCAAGAATTGTCCGGGTTACTGTAGTTTTTAAGATGATTTTTCAAAATTTCCCGGTTTTTTTTATTCTTCTCGAAGTTTCTGGAATTTTTTCGGATTCTTGGGCCAAAAAATAATTAATTATTCATTTTTTCACAATATTCCAGTTCGGGCACTCCTCCATCGTGTAGCCCTCCTCAAAGGTGCGAATGTACCAGTCGACTTTTGTTCTGAAATTTCAATTTTTGGAATTTTCAAAAAATATTTTTTTGCTAATCCTAAGCTCCTCAGACTCACTTTCCAAACGCCGAAACATCGGTTGGTGTCGGTGAGATGCAGAGTTTCTGTCCAGAGTGGGTGCAGTTGTGGATTAGTTGGTAGCCGATTTCGTATTCCTGAGGGTAGTAGGGTTACGGTAGGGGTTGGAAACTATGAAATTTGAATTTCTGAGCCTGAGAGCTTTGAAATGAGCCCCATATTGCCTACTCTAGTGTGATTTTAGTTTTTGGCGGGAAACCGCGACGCGGCCGCGTCGCACGTAGATCAAAAAATAATTTTGGGGTACCCTAGGCAATATGGTACTCGTTTTGCAGGATTTTTTGCGCTGAGTCGATTGCGACTATTTTTGTTGTCATAGGTCCATTTTAAGCGGAGTTACGGTGGTTACAAGGTGCATGCGCCTTTAAGGTCAAAATTTTTTTCTCTGGTTCTAGTCATGATTATACTCATTTTGAAGGATTTTTCACGCTGATTCAGAATCTGCTCTCAAAACTTGCCAAATTCCAAAATTGACCGAGATACGGTAGTCACAAGGTGCATGCGCCTTTAAGGTTCAAAATAATTTTTTTTCAAACCTAGTCATGATTATACTCATTTTCAAGGATTTTTAATCCTGAGTCGATTGCGCCTATTTTCAGTTGCCTAGCGCCATTCCAGGCAGAGATACGGTAGTCACAAGGTGCATGCGCCTTTAAGGTGCAAAAATCAAAATTCTCCAAACCTAGGCAATATGGGGCTCAAATTGAAGCTCTCGATCTCCGGAATTTGAATTCCCGCCTCTCCTCAAGCCTAGACTCACCAATCCCCAATCAGATCCCGGGTGAAACGGTTCAAACATCAAGTGTTGTGACATATCAGTCGTCGTGAAGTTTACGGTCTTGAAGAGCTCAGAGGCTCCGACACTGCAAGGTTAGGGGTACTGTAGATTCCAAAGATTACTGTAGACACTTACGGATCCGCCTCAAAAATCGATAATTCTCCATGCCAAATGGGAATGGACGGGTCACAACGAATGAACGTTTCGATGCTCACCGAGCCGTAGACATGTTCCCATCCGATGTATCCGAAGACGATGGGCGTGGCCACAAGTACCATAAACAGAGTACGGCAGATCATTTTTCGTTTTTTGCGGTATCGATTGATTTTTTGGAGTGAAATTTTTGAAAGGAGGGGGGGGGGAGTAAGGTTGACCAGGGTAGTTCACGGGGAGGGAAATTTTTACTTTTTTGGGAATTGGATTTCATAAATTTTTTCGATAAAAGTAGAAAAAAAATTGCCGTGATTTTTTGGTTCAGCTTCGAGAAAACAGCAAAAAAAATTTTTTTTTGCCGACACGCAACGCGACCGCAACGCGTGGATCCAATTTTCATTCTAGAGTTCTTTGGATGTCATATTGGGGTTCCTGAGCCCAAGAGCTTCAAAATGAGCCCCGTGATGCCTATCCTAGCTCGGTTTTCAATTTTGACATTGCGACACGCGACGCGACCGCAACGCATCCCGTTTACTTTTGAGATTTTTGACTAGATTACTTCAGATTCATGATTCTGAGCCCAGGAGTTTCAAAATGAGCCCCATATTGCCTATCCTAGCTAAGTTTTGAATTTCGGCCTACCGACACGCGACGCGACCGCAACGCATGGCTCCAATTTTCATTCTGGCTTGTTTCGAGTGCCGCATTAAGGTTCCCGAGCTCATAAGCTTCAATTTGAGCCCCATATTGCCTATCCTAGCTCGATTTTGATTTTTGACCTACCTGCGACGCGGTCGCGGCGCGTTTTCCCGCCAAAAACTAAAATTGAGCTAGGATAGTCGATATGGGGCTCATTTCAAAGCTCTCAGGCTCAGGAGCCCAGATTTTGTAATCCGAGTTGTTAGATTTCATCCTCCGTCTGTCTGTGTGTCGGTTTGTCCATTTTTAGTCAGTTTTTGACAGTTTTTAGTCGATTTTGGCCGGTTTCCAGGGGTTTTGGATCCAGTTTATTTCGCAAATAATTCAAACGAGTAGGCAAATTTAAATATCAATTTCTTTCATTCTTCGATAGTCCTCCTCGCTTATATTCGGATCCAGGCACTCATTCAAAACACCATTCCCGTAGGCGTCGATTTCAAATGACACTTTTTGTCTGAAAATCGATTTTTTGATCCTAAGAAGTGCAGAAAGTACAGTAACCCACTCTCCAAAAATCCAAACATCCTGAGACTCTCTAGGAACCATGCACCGTGTGAGACCGTCCGACGTACAATTATGGGTTAGGGTGTACTTGAATTCGTAGTGCTGGAATTTGGAGTTTTGAAAATTGAAAATTAAAGTTCCGGAGCCTGAGAGCTTTAAAATGAGCCCCATATTGGCTAGGTTTGCTCAATTTCGATTTTTGGCGGGAAACCGCGACGCGACCGCGTCGCAGGTAAATCAAAATTTTTTTTGAGATGTCCTAGGCAATATGGTACTCATTTTGAAGTATTTTTTGCGCTGAGTCGACTGCGCCTGTTTTTATTGTTCTAGGACCGATTTGAGCGGAGTTATGGTAGTTTCAAGGTGCATGCGCCTTTAAAGTCAAAAATCAAAATTTTTTAAACCTAGTCATGATTATACTTATTTTGAAGCCCCTTTGTCCGCACCTACCGGAGAAAATTCCCATCCCAAATCGTAGCTACCGTAATCTGAGACCCATTTCTTTCCGCCTTTTCCACAAAGCCTCATGTCTCCCGCGACGATATCGTGGTTGGGACTGAAATTTTTTTTGTTCAAAATTTTCCAAATTATTTTTGATTTTCGGAAAAAAAAACTCACAAATCATCCTCCTCATAAATTATCAAAGCACCACACCAATCCACAGGACACGAGATTTCCACGTGGAAACTCACCGGGTCGGGGGTTACGGTAGCGACAAGGTACAGTAGGATTAGGACAGGAAGCATATGTCTTTTTGGCGAGAAAACTATTTTTTTCGATACTTTTATAGCCAAAAACGGCGAAAAATACAGATGAAAAACGTATGAATCATTTTTTTCCAAAACAAAATTTTTTTATACGATTCGTCATTTTTGAAAACAAAACATTCATAGCTTCCGATTGTGAAATTTCTTCTAGAGAGCTCGAAAGATTCAAAATGAACCCCATATTGCCTAGCCTATCTTAAATTTCAAATTTCGCCGAAAAACCGCGACGCGACCGCGTCGCATGGCTCCAATTTCGACTCTAGGAGAGCTTTAGATGCCACATTAAATATCCGGAGCTCAAGAGCTTCAAAATTAGCCCCATAATGCCTATCCTAGCTCAATTTTGATCCTTCACCTACCTGCGTTGCGGTCGCGGCGCGGCTTCCCGCCAAAAACTGAAATTGAGCTAGGATAGTTAATATGGGGCTCATTTTGAAGCTCTCAGGCTCAGGAGCCGAAATTTCGTAATCCGAGTGGTTAGATTCCATCCCCTGTTTGTCTGTCTGTCGGTTTGTCCGGTTTTGGCCATTTTCGGCTGTTTCTGACCTGATCTTTCGATGAAATCTTTATTCAATAACAAAATCAACCAAAAATAGTGTTCCAAATGGATCCATGATTCGGATTCAGGCACTCGCGAGCCTCTCCAATTTGATACGAGTCCAAGTGGAAATTGACATGGGTCCTGGAACGATTTTTTGATTTTCCGCCGAAAAGAATACTGTAACTCACTCTCCTGCAACACTAACTTCCTGAGAATTCTTGGGTTTAATGCATCGAATCAGTCCGTCTATGGTACAGTTGTGGGTCAGGGTGTACTTGATTTCGTAGCTCTAGAAATGGAATTTTAGACCCGCGGTGTTAGGGAGGCTCAAAACTGCAAAATTTGTGTTTTGGAGCTTGAGAGCTTCAAAATGAGCCCCATATTGGCTAGGTTAGGCTAATTTTGAAATTTAGGCAAAAAACCGCGACGCTACCGCGTCGCACGGTCCCGGAATGGCGTTTTTGGTATCAGATCAGAATTCCAGTGCTCGAGAGCTTGAAAATGAGCCCCATATTGCTTACTCTAGCTCGATTTTGATTTTTGGCGGGAAACCGCGCCGCGACCGCGACGCAGGTAGGTCAAAAATCAAATTGGAGCTACCATGGGCAATATGGGGCTCATTTTGAAGCTCTCGGGCTCTGGAACTCAAATTTGATAGTTTTAGATTTTGAAAACCACTTACCGTAGAGTAATCACCCCCGGGGGACAGCTGATAGTCGAATTTGGTCGCCTCTCCGTTGGTACAGAAATTGGATACCCTTAGAACGTCGTGGTCTGTCCTGAATTCAGAAATTTGGTGGTATTGCTCAAAATAAATCCAAAAATCGATAACTCACACAGAATCCGCCTCGAAAATCGTCAATTTTCCACACCAGGTACCCAGGTCCTGGGCGTCCCCATGGGGG
Organism: Caenorhabditis brenneri; assembly: GCA_000143925.2. NCBI lineage: Eukaryota > Metazoa > Nematoda > Chromadorea > Rhabditida > Rhabditidae > Caenorhabditis > Caenorhabditis brenneri. Next base: position 124,547 of record GL379829.1, on the reverse strand, counting down.
TCACAGGTGACTTTTAGGTGGAAATTCACTGGGTCTGCTAGGACGGAGCCTAGGGAAATTAGGCCTATGAAGAAAATTTTGGAGATCATTCTAGGCAGAAATAGTGAGATTTTGTGGTGGTGGAGTGGGTTTTTATGGAAAATGTTATGGAAAAACTGAGAAAATTCTCGGTTCCCACGCCTCCAAATGGGAAATTTGGCAGTTTCCCATACTGTTTTGCATCTTTTGATGCGTTTTTTTGCAGAAAAATCTGGGAAAAATTGAAAAAGATCGACCTTTCCCGCTGGTTCCCTGAGAAAATCAAAATTTCCCCCTGTGTGTCTGTTTGTCCTATGCACTTCCATTTTTTGACGGAAGGACTCTAATAGTTAGATTTCTCATCCTGAGAGCTTCAAAATGAGCCCCATATCGCCTAGAGTCGCTTGATTTTCAAATTTTGGAATGAACCGCGACGCGACCGCGTTGCTTAGCTCTAAATTTGAGTCTAGAATGTTTTAAATGCTAGAATGAAATTTCTAAGCTCAAAAGCTCCGATTTGAGCTCTATATTGCCTATCGTAGCTCAAAATAAATTTTTGACCTACCTGCGACGCGGTCGCGGCGCGGTTTCGCGCCAAAAATCAAAATTGAGCTAGGATAGTTGATATGGGGCTCATTTTTAAGCTCTTAGGCTCAGGAGCTCAGATTTCTAAGTTTTAGCTCCTAAATTCCAGTTTCCGTCTGTCTGTGTGTCGGCTTGTCCGTTTTTGGCGGGTTTTGGTAGTTTTTTGGGCAAAAACGACCGTTTCGTGTAGATTTTGCTACTTTAAGCTGATTTTCTTGGAATTTCATTATTTATTAGCAAGAAAATCAAAATATTATGGATTTTGAGAATTCGGGTGCCGGCACTCCCCATCGACTCCTTGGTTGAATATTGGGGCGTAGAACTCGACGGTGTGCCTGAATTTTTTTTTCGGATTTTCGAGGCTTTTTTTCTTTTTTTTTTACTCACTCTCCATTTACCGGGGCATAGGACAAATCCCTTGGCTTAACACATCGAACCTTGCCGTTGGTGGTACAATTGTGGGTGAGGATGTAGGAGAACTCGTATGTCTGAAAATATTTTAATAATTAAAATTTTTGTGTTCAGGGACTTAAAATTTCGGATTTCTGAGGCTGAGAGCCTCAAAATGAGCCCCATATTGCCTAGGCTGGCTCATTTTTCATTTTTGGCGGGAAACCGCGCCGCGACCGCAACGCAGGTAGGTCAAAAATCAAAATTAGGCTAGCCTAGTCAACATGGGGCTCAAATCCAATCTATCAAGCTTAGAAATCCTAATCCGACATCTAGAACCTTCTAGAATTAAATTCAAAGCCACGCGACGCGGTCGCGTCGCGGTTTTCTAGGAAAATTTGAAAATGGGGCTTTCTTAGGCAATACGGGGCTCATTGTGAAGCTCTCAGTCTCCAAAATTTGAATTTTCGAGTCCCATCTGTCTATCTGTGTGTCTGTCTGTGTGTCTGTCTTACCGGTGATCCATCGCCACCAACTCTCATCGGCGGAAAAGTGCAATCCCTCTTTTTCTCGAAGGTACAAAAGTAGTCGTCCTTAACCTTGTCGTGGTACGTGGGACTGAAAGGGTTACTGTAGGTATACTGTAGGATTACTGTACTCACTGATCAACCTCATAGATCATCATATAGCCACAATAGTAGGCGATGGAGGCGTCACAATCGAGGATTGTACGAAAAGTGATCGGATCCGATTGGATTACGGTAACCAGTAAGATCAGCAGGCAAAGAGTACGGTAGCGCATTTTTTGGGTTACGGTAGTTTAGGGGGTACTGTAGGGTACTGTACACCTGGAAAATGAAAAATCAGACCAAAAGGTCGAGGGAAAATCGACAGAATGATTGTTCTCAGAACAACAAAACCATAAAATCGGTCATAAAATTTTTGGGAAGTCACGGGAAACGACGGGAAAATTCGACGGAAAACGGGGTAAACAAAAGGTGTCATGGGAAAGTGGGAGATTTCGCGTCGAGACCCAAATTTTTTTGGGAATTTTGCATTGAAAATAAGATATTTAAATTCAGCGTGTCAAGGCGGTTCAAACGAGTATAATCATGCCCAGGTTCTAAAAATTTTTTTCTGCCATGCGCCTTTAAGGTTGGTGGATCAAAACTAAAAACTACCGTATCTCGCTCAATTTTTGTCAGATCGCGATGAAAATGGTACCATTGGAATCAGGAAGCCAAGGCGGTTCAGAAAAGTATAATCATGACTAGGTTTTGAAAATTTTTTGTGTCATGCGCCTTTAAAGTTGGTAGATCAAAACTAAAAACTACCGTATTTCCGTCAATTTTAGGCCGATCACAACGAAAATAATATCATTAGAATCAGGAAGTCAACCCGGTTCGAATGAGTATAATCATGACTAGGCCCCTGGAATTTTGAGAAGGTTTTGCTTTTTTTGTTTAAAGGCGCATGACAAAAATCGAAATTGGTGAAAATTTTCAAATCTAGTCATGAGTATAGCCAAATGAACCGCCTTGACTTGCTGAGTTCAAAAATATCAATTTCAAGGAGGTCAGACCAAAATGGACCGAGATATGGCTCTCTTTAGTTTTGATCTACCGAGTTTAAAGGCGCATGGGTAGATCGAAAATTGAAATTGCTCAGAACCTAGTCATGATTATACTCATTCGAACCGCCTAGACTTGCTGAATCTGAATTTGATATTTTCAGCAGGCTAGGCTGAAAATTGACAGGGGTACTGTAGTCAGAAAACCTGAAAATTTTGAAAAATGGATTTTTTTCAGTTCGATGACTTCTCAATGGGCGCCGAGGACACCCTGATCGTCTACAATGGTCCAACACCATCAGCTACCGTATTGGCATCGTGAGTTACTGGGGGCGGGGCTAGGGGCGGGGCCAAGGCTAGGGGCGGGGCCAGCCAAAATTAGCCGATTTTGATCGGATTTTTTTGGTTTTTTAGGACTTTTTTGGGATTATTCACGATTTTGCACCTCATTGACCATTCCCAGATTCTCCGGGAACCTAACCACCAAAAAGTACATCACCTCCTCCACCTCAACCGTCTACATCTACATGATGACCCGTATCAACTCGAATTCCCGCGGATTTTCGATATCCTACAAGCGTGGATGTGACCTCAGCCTAAATGATCCATACGGGGAAATCATCTCACCTGGATACCTGGAATCCCAATATCCCAATGACATCACCTGCACTTATACCATTGAAAATGAGAATTTGAAGGCAGACCGGAGCCTTAGTTTGATCCCCAATCGATTCGATTTGGCTGATGATGATTCTATAAAAATCTTTGAGAATGGGCCTAAAGGAAAGGCCCTTCATGACGGGCCTGACGGGTTTTCGGCAAAGAACAAGCCTGAAAAACAAATCGATTCGGAGGCGAATCGACTGCAAGTGGTGTTCAAATCAAGTGCATCCAGACAGGCAATGGGCTTCAATTTTAGTTATTCGATTGGTAAGTATGATTTTTGGATTCGGGAGGTTGAGACGGTTCGAATGAGTATAGTCATGACTAGGTTCTGAGCATTTTGAATTTTGATCTACCTATGCGCCTTTAAGGTTTGATAGTACAGAAACTGGCGTATCTCAGCTAATTTTGAGTTTTGGATTAAGAAAAATATACCATTCAAATCAGCTCACAAAGACGGTTCAAATGAGTATAATCATGACTAGGTTCTGAGCATTTTGAATTTTTGATTCACCTATGCGCCTTTAATACCATATCTTAGTCAATTTTGGTCTGAGCTACATAAAAATTAGACCAATCGACTTAGCTCGTCAAGGCGGTTCGAATGAGTATAATCATGCCTGGGCTCTGAAAAATTTTTGTAGCATGCGCCTTTAAAGGCACTTTATTCTGAGCAATTTTCACGAAAACTGCTGTACCTCGGTCAATTATCGACTAAACTCAACGAAATTAAAAGCAATCGATTCAGTTTGTCAAGACGGTTTGAATGACTATAATTATGCCTAAGTTTGGAAATTTTTTGATTTTTCGATTTTTGCTATGCGCCTTTGAACGAAAACATCAACTTTTTTCAAAATTATCGGATCATAGTCAAGATTATATTCATTCGAATTGCCTTGACGAGCTGATTCTAATTTTTTTGTTTCGTTCTGATCCGATCAAAATTGGTCGGGTTACGGTAGTTCGTTGCGGGACCCAAGCATCCTAAATCGGCTAATGTTGTAGCTATGGCTTTGAAAATGATATTTTTAGAATCAGCACTTCAAGACGGTTTGAATGAGTATAATCATGACCAGGATACGATGATTTTGAAAAATTCGCTAATTTTGGTTTAAAGGCGCATGGCCAAATTCGAAAAAATCGAAATCTAACGAATCCAGTCAAGGTTATACTCATTTGAACTGATTTGACGTGCTGATTCGAATGGTGTAAAAATTATTCAGATCCGAGCAAAACTAACAGAGATACAGTACAATTACATAAAAATTTAAAGGCGCATGGGTAGATCAAAAAATCAAATCGATCGAAACCTAGTCATGATTATACTCATTCGAACCCTCTCGACGAGCTGAATTCAAATTTCCATATCAAAATTTTTTCAGACTGCCCCGCGTTCCAATCCGTCCCAATGGTGACCCTCTCCACCAAACAACGATCCGTCAACACAAAGGTTACGGTATCCTGTCCGATAGGCTTCGAGTTTGCCTCCGGGGAAGGTGTCTCCAAGACTGTGGAGTGTTTGATTGGCGGAAAATGGTCTCAAAGCTATATTTCCACGTGTCAACGTAAGTGGACATCCGGATTTCTGGACAAACAGACAGAATTTTTTCAGCAATCTACTGCGGCGCGGTGCCCCAAATAGCCAACGGATACGTTGACTCGGCAACCAATGTGTCATTTGGTGGGCAAGTCAAGTATTCTTGCCACAAAGGGTTCTTCTTCTCATCCGGCAAGGACATTGAAACGGTTTATTGTGGAGAACTCGGCAAATGGAGTACACCGCCACCGTGCAAAGCGGCAACTTGCCAGCCACTTGCCCAATTGACTAATGGAGATCGGAGACTGGAATTTGGAGATGGAACGGGTTACGGTAGTGTGTTCCGATTCGATTGTCACTCTGGATACAGGAGAGAGGGAGTCGAGAGCTTGTTGTGCAAAGCTGATGGAACTTGGTCGTCGAAACAGCCTACTTGTACAAGTGAGTGGTTTGGAATTGTTGAAAATGAATACAGAAAAAATTTGGAGTCGCTAGCTCATCTGGGAGCCGAGTTATGGCTTTGAACGATGCGACGCGGTCGCGTAGCGGTTTTCCCAGATTTGAAAATCTAATCAATACGAAATGTTCAGGATCACTGTGACAGTCCAGCCTGAAAATTCAAGCCGGCTAGCCCCAATTTGAGACAAGTTATTAGGGCTCAAAGCCTCGAGCCGGGCGACGCGGTCGCGTCGCGGTTTTTGGATTTTCAAAAATCTAATCAATAGAAAGTGTCCGTGATTACTGTAATAATCTAACCTAAAAATTTGAGCTCACTAGCTACAATCTGAACCGAGTTATTAGCAATCTAAGCCACGAGCCGTGCGACGCGGTCGCGTCGCGGTCACTAGAAACTTCTAACTCGAATAACTTTGCTCAACATTAAGCTAGAAGCCTGAAAACTGTTTTCTAGACTAAACCCATCATTCTAAACAAAGCTAAAGGTTTAGTTTTCACGTGCGTCGCGGTTGCGTCGCGGCTCAATTTCCGAAAATCGGTTCAAAATTGAGCTAGAGCTCTGAAACTTTGTTGGTAGTCTGTTCAGGGTGTTTTAACTATTTTTGACTGAAAAAATCAAAAATTGTCTCCAGAAGTGGCCTGCACCCACCTCCCGGAAGTCCCAAATGCCAAAATCGAGGTGCCAGACCGTTTCCTGTTCGGTGACGTGGCACGCGTCGTCTGCAACTCTGGATTCACAATCGATGGACCTGAGGAGGTAAGATACACAGGTAGTAGACTACAGTAACCCTTGAGAACCTGCAGATCCGTTGCCTAGCCAACCAGACTGTCTCCTCCACACCCACCTGCATCGATATTGATGAGTGCTCGTCGGGAGTCAGTCAATGTCAATCTTTGGGTACTAAATGTGTCAATTTGCCCGGATCCTACATGTGCCAGTGTCTAGATGGTTATCAACCCCAATTGAGTGAGTTTTGGGCCTGGAAATGACCTAAAAAGGCCTAAAATGGCCTAAATTTGGTGTAAAAAGGTCTAAATTGACCTAAATTTGGTGTAGAAAGGCCTAAAATGGCCTAAAAAGGCCTTAAATAGCCTAAACTTGCCTTAAACTAGCCTAAAAGCCTCGTTTGCAGTGTGCCTGGAGTCCAATCCAATCGATATCCAAACCGGCTCCGCAACATGGTGCATCGACTCGAAAATCAGTGAAAAAGACCGGAAATTCCCGTCGAAAGTGATCAAATTTGCGATTCCGATGATTGTGGAGCAGATTAGGTGAGTGTGGGAATTTAAGCTCCCATATTTAAAAAAAAAATTTTTTCAAAAAAAAAAAAAAAATTTCCAGATTCTCCAACACTCGCAACGGAAAAATCACAAAGATCAGTGTAAAGTATTCGGAATCCGACAAGATTCGTGTCAAGAAACTGATGATCGATAATCAATCGATATTCCAAGTGGATGAGGAGACCCATGTGGCCACCCTACCGATGGCAATCGAAGCTCAGGTCCTGGAAATTGAGATCTTGGGATCTGAGGGCACCCCATGCACTGAAATTGAAGCCCTAGGATGCCAGAGGACCTCTTGTGCGGATATCAATGAGTGCTTGAAAGACAACGGACATTGCGATCATTTGTGTATTAATACACAGGGAAGTTATAAGGTATGCTTTGTTCTTGGGGGCGTTGCGGTCGCGTCGCGGTCCTCGAAAATTTTTTTTCTGGGAAGCTTAGAGGGTCTTGAGGATGCTGTAAAAATTTGAGAATGATTGGAGCATTTTGAGCGGAGTTATGGGGTTAGGAGGTTAGGGAACTGGAAATTTCAGATTTTTAGTGCTTATTTCAGACAAACTAGCGATTTTCAGACTTTCCGAGTCTCAGAATTGTAATCTACTCTGAAAATCCGAGATTTTGAGTACCATATTGACAAACTTTCAAAAAAAATTTTTTTTTTCGAAAAATCTGAAATTTTCAGATTTTCAGTTTCAGCCAAACCAGCCACTTTCAGCTATACTCATCTGGAGAATCAGATTTCCCTCTTAAAATCTGAAATTTTGAGCCCCATATTGACCTATTTTCAAAAAAAAAAAATTCAAATAATCTGAAATTTCCAGATTTTTAGTTTCAGCCAAACTAGCGATTTTCAGCAATGCTCACCTGAAAATTCAGATTTTCTTTATAAAATCCGAAGTTTTGAGCCCCATATTGATAGGATTCCGTCTATTTTGAAATTCCGGGTTTTCTCTTGGTGGCCTAGTGGCTATGCGCCCCGACTAGTGATCAAAGGGTCTCGGGTTCGAGTCCACACGGGTCCAAAACTTTTTGCTTAATTTTTAGGCACTGAAAATACCGTTTTCCAGAGAAAGATATTGAAAAAAACAAAAAAAAATTTTTTTTGTCGAAATTTTTAAAGGCGCAATCCTAAAAATTTTTTCCAAAATTTTTTCCAGTGCGCCTGCCGAAACGGCTACGACTTATTCACTGAAAATGGACAATCCGGAGTGAATGTATCACTTGGAGAGACCGGAAACAATGTGAATGACTTCATCAGATTCGATAAATCCTGTGTACCACGACAGTGTGACCATATTGAATCACCGGAGAATGGAAAATTATTATCGACAGCTGAAAGATTCGAATATCCAATGGTTGTTCAATTCCAATGTGACTTTGGATATCAGATGATGGGTCCGGATTATATTCAGTGTCTGGCTGATGGAACATGGAATGGCACCGAACCGTTTTGCTTGCGTGAGTTTTTTTTTTGATTTTCGGTGCTCAGATTGATTTGTTCGCTCTGAAACAAATTTTGGAGTCGATAGGACCATTTTGAGCAAAATTGATAAATCATTGCGAAGCGACGCGGTTGCGTCGCGGTTTATTTTTCGAAATGCAAAAATCTGTTAACTAAGAAATGTTCAACACTTTTGGAAGAGTCTACACAAAAAAATTCAGCCTCCTAGGATAATTCTGAGCCGAGTTATTACGTTTTCAGCAAGTGCGCTCCACTGAACTTCTAGTAAAAGGCTAATAACTCTGTTTGTTTTGGTCCTAGAACTTTGAAAATTCACTCAGAAGCTAATCAGGACATGCCAAACAAAAGCTAGAAAATAGATTTCCAAATTTTTGATGCGTTGCGGTCGCGTTGCGGCTTAAATCCCGAACTCCGATATCTGAAAATGTCTCACAAATGTTCAGAATTGCATCAAAATTCTAGTTTAAAAATTTCAGCTTTCCTCTGTTCTTCTTAGCCGAATTGTTACGGTTTAAGCAAGTGCGCTCTAGCGAACTTACAGTAAAAGGCTAATAACTATGTTCGTTTTGGAGTTAGAGCTCTGAAAATTTTACCAGAGACTAAACAGAACATGCCGAACAAAAATTAGGTGTCAGATTTCCAAATTTTCAAGATGCGTTGCGGTCGGCGTCGCGGCTCAAGTCCCGAAAAAAATTAAATCGGAAAATCCGACATCTAGGAAGTGTGCAAAATCACTGTCCAGATCTATGCAAAAAATTTCAACCACCTAGAACTATTCTGAGCCGAGTTATCACGTTTTCAGCAAGTGCGCTCTAGCGAACTTTTAGTGAAATGCTAATAACTTGGCTTGTTTTGATGTTAGCGCTCTGAAACTTTCTCCACAGACAAATTAAAGCATGCCAAACAAAAGTTAGGAATCAGATTTCCAAAATTTTGGATGCGTCGCGGTCGCGTCGCGGCTCCACTCCCAAAACTCTGTTCATACCTAAGCTAAAGATTCCTCATTTTTTCAACGATTTCAGCGGCCACTTGTCAAGGAATCGAAGCATCCACCGGACTGTCCGTGACCCCCAACAACTCCACAATCTCCTTCGGGCAAAATGTCACCATCTCCTGCACCTTGCCCAATCGACCCGGCAAATCCTCTCCACTCTCCAGCTACCGTCAATGTATTTTCGATCCACAGGAAGATGGGCGTGACTACTGGCTCTCAGGGCCCACCCCCGAGTGCTCTTTCGTCGAATGCCCCGCCCCTCCGACAATGCCAGGAGCCGTTTATGTGGGTGATGTGACCGATAGAAAAATGGGGTCTACCCTGGAGTTTACCTGCCGGCAACCGTATACGGTAGTCGGGCGGTCCGATCAAAAAATCCGTTGCTCCTCGGATGCCACATGGGACCTTGGGGACCTAAGATGTGAGGGTCCGGTGTGCGTGGATCCAGGATATCCATATGATGGAAGAGTGGATTTGGAGTCTGTGGAGGAGGGAGCTATTGCCAAGTTCTCCTGTAAGCGACCTGGATTCGTGCCATTCCCATCGGACACTCTTCAATGTACCCTTGGAGCATCGTGTGTACTATCTGAAGACGTTGGAATCGTTAGTGGATTTGTGCCGGATGGAGCGTTCTCTGACAATTCTGACTCGACTAATTTGGGATACGAACCGCATCATGCGAGGATGGGATCCAGTGGATGGTGTGGTGCCAAGGAGGACTTCATCTTTTTGAGTGTCGATTTGCAGAGGTGAGCGGAGCGGTTGCGTTGCGGTCGCGTCGCGGTCTTTCGGAAATTCGAAAATCTAAAAAGCGTCACGGTTTTGTGAATCTGGAAATCTAGCTTCTAGAAAATATCAAGAAACGCCTCAGAAACCTCCTATAAAAATTCTGCCAAGCTAGCTTAACTTTGAGCCGAGTTACAAGCGTTAGAAGTTTTGGAGGTGCGACGCGGTCGCGTAGCGGTTTTTGTAAATTCGAAAATTTGATCAATAAGAAATAATAAAAAACCCTTCAGAAAGCTCCTGTAAAAATCTCAGCGAGATAGCTCGGTTTTGAACCGAGTCAAAATCATTAGAAGTTTGGGAGGTGCGACGCGGTTGCGTCGCGGTTTTTGCAATTTCGAAAATCTAATCTATACAAAGTGTTCAGGGTCACATCAGAAAAGAATCGTGAAAAATTCAGCATTCTAGCTTAGCTTAGAACAGATTTATAAGCGCTAAAAATTTAGCAGGTGCGGCGCGGTCGCGTTGCGGTTTTTGGAAAATTGAAAATCTAATCAATAAGAAATGTTTTAACTTGTTATAGAAGTTTAGCCTGAAATTTTCAACGCAATCCGACCTTTTTGAGCCGAGTTGATAGCGTTTGACTGAAAATCTGGAATTTCCAGAGTTTCGGATCCCAGTTTCAGCCAAACAAGCCAATTTTTGACTTTCTAACCCACAAATTAGAACTTTACACCTAAAATCCTGAATTTTGAGCCCCATATTCATAGGTTTCCGTCCATTTTCAATTTTCGTGAAGTTCGCCGATGGCCTAGTGGCTAACCGTCCCGGCTAGTGATCTGAGGGTCCCGGGTTCGAGTCCACACGGGCACAAACTTTTTTGCCGAATTTTTCGAGCCAAGAAAACTAATTTTCAGTCTGAGAAAACCTAAAATTTCAAAAAAAAAATTTCTTGCAGAGTCTACACCCTCACCACCCTCCGTATTGCCGGTGTGGCTGGAAGTGGCTACTTGAAGGGACATGTCACCAAATTCCAACTATTCTACAAGACTCAAAATCAGAATAAATACGAGCCGTATCCAGTGGAATTTGAGTCTCCAGCCGGAAATCACAACGCAATGCATCATTTCGATCTGAAATTCTCCCTAAGAGCTCGGTATATCTTATTTGGAGTCACTGAGTACGAAGGAAATCCATGCATGAAATTCGATTTGATGGGATGCGTGGCACCGATTTTCGCCGCCCATGAAGTGGATAGTCACCTCCAAATCGGTTGGAATGGGTCGGTACCACAGTGTGTTGATATGGAACCGCCCAAGTTTGAAAATTGTCCCGAATCCGAAATTTTCGCTAAAGTTGATGAGAATGGACAGCTGAAACCTGTGGAATTCGAGGAACCTGTCGCCAGTGATAACAGTGGAAAGGTGGGTTCGGGGCGAGAGACGCAGAGACGCAGAGACGCAGGGATATCAAATTTCGAAAAACTAAATCTTAACTTTTGTTCCCTTTATTATTTCCTACAAAATGGTTCAAAAACTAAGTCAAAATCTCTATTTTGAGCCGAGTTATTAGAAAAATACTGACAGTTTTTAATCTGAGCAATAGCTTATTTCAGAAAAATGGGTATAACTCGGCTCAAAATCATCATTTTTAAGTTCTGAAAACTGGAAAAACCTTAGGAAAATTCGAGAGATCAAATCCATGCAAAATCTGAAAATTTTGAGTTGGTGGCCTAGAAACCCAAATTTTGAAAAAACTCGGCCACCATATTCTGACATCCAATAAATGACCGGCTTGTTGTCCTGAGTTGATTAGTTTTTACAGAGTTCGAAAATATTGATTTTGAACCGAGTTATAGCCAAAATACTGAAAACTCCTATTCTGAGCAATAGCTCATTTCAGAAAAATGAGTATAACTCGAGAATGAGAAGAGCTAGAAAAATGATGCAAGGGACAGAATTTTAGAATTTTACGGGGAATCTGATGACATAGAAAAATTGAAAAAAAAAATCTGAAATTTTTTTTTGCAGATCGCCTACACCCAAATCGAGCCATTGGGAATGAGGAGTGGCCTCATGATCACATCGGATATGGATATTACCTATACCGCTTATGATTTGGCTGGAAATACAGCAGTTTGCACGCTAAGAATTCGGATTCCAGGTGAGGCATTTTAGGCCTGTCAGGCTGATATAGGCCTTACTGAGGGCAGTTTAGGCCGTTTTCGGCTGTTTTAGGTCGGTTTTTAGGCCTTTTTCGGTGGTTTAGGTCGTTTGTAGGCGATTTTCAGGTCTTTTAGGCTTTCTTTAGGCTGATCTAGGCCGTTTTCCTCAAAAAAATTTCCATTTCCAGACACCCAACCGCCTGTCATGAAGTGTCCCGACTCGTACACCATCCCTGTTGGAAACTCGACGAAACACGTGATTTTCGACATGACTACTGTAGATTTGGTACTTCATGACACCTCAAACGTGTCCGAAGTCACGTTTACCCCGGCCGAAGCTACTTTGAAAATTGGAGAATTTGTGGAGGTGACCGCGCAGGCGGAGGATGAGAACGGGAATCGGAATAGTTGCAAGTTTCAAGTGGCATATGCACGTGAGTACGGTAGGGGTACTGTGGAGAAAAAATGAGAAAAAAAAGTTTTGGAGAAAAAAAAATTTTTTTTTTGAAAAATCTGAAATTCCAGATTTTCAGATTTCCAGTTTCAGCCAAACCAGCTATTTTCAGCTTTTCGTACCTCAAAATCACACTTTTTTACCCAAAATCCTAAGTTTTGAGCCCCATATCTATAGGTTCTCGAGCAAAAAATTTTTTGGAGAAATCTGAAAATTTCAGATTTCTAGGTATTCAAATTCAGCCAAACTTGCCATTTTCAGACTTTCTAACTCGCAAATTCGAGCTTTACACTCAAAATCCTGAGTTTTGAGCCCCATATTCATAGGAATCCGCCAATTTTGAAATTCCGGGTTTAGACTTGGTGGCCTAGTGGCTAACAGCCCTGTCTAGTGATCTGAGGGTCATGGGTTCGAACCCACATGGGCCCAAAATTTTTTGCCGAATTTTTTATTCACAGAAAATGGCTTTCGACTCGAAACTATCAAAACATTCGAAAAAAAAATTTTTTTTCCTCTAACCTTGTTGATCTCTCCCACAAAAACACCTTAAAAGCTCGAATTTTTCAGCGGAAGCCTGTTCCCCAGCCTCTTTGGCCTCTTCCAACCACATTGTCAAAAATTGTGTCCACGAAGACGGTGCTGTAGTTTGTAGTGTCTATTGTGCTCAAGGATATCGATTCATTGATCCAGAACAAATCACTCAAAACTTCGTTTGTAAGGATGGTCGATGGTCTCCGAGAAATAATGCACCGGCGTGTGTCCCCATTCCAAAGGATCCTGCTGGATTCCATGTCAATGTTGGAATCAATTATCCAGTTTCATCGCCAGTTCCGGATCATTGTTTGAAGGTGGGTACTGTAATCCCTGGGGTACGGTAGCAGTGGTGGCCTAGAAATCCAAAATTCGGAATTCTAGGCCATTCATTCTAGTCAGTGGAAATTGTGCTCTTTAGCTTCCGGACTCAAATGTTTTTTTCAGAATCGAAAAATAAAAATTTTCAGCCAAGTTACGCCAATTTTACTTTGATGGCCTAGAAATCCAAATTTCGAATTTCTAGGCCACAAGGCCGAAAAATATCCACCTAAAATTTCAAATCGATTGCTTTTTACAGAACTCAAAAATATCGATTTTGAGCCGAGTTATAACGATTTTTCTGAAATTGCTCAGAATAATATTTTTCAGTATTTTGGCTATAACTCGCCTCAAAATCAATATTTTTCAGTTCTGTGACTCACATTTTGATTGCTATGAAATTCTGAACAACTTCCATCCATCTGAGCTTGGTGGCCTAGAAATCCGAAATTTGGATTTCTAGGCCACCACTTCTATCCATTATTTTTCAGGGATACGCCGAGCTTGCCGCCAAGGAATTCGACAATTTGGACAAGGTGCTCAGTGCCCGATGCTCCTCGTCTGTGGAAGTTTTCGTTCGGCTTCTGAAATTGGATTTCAGTAATTTGAATGGACAGGTGGGGTGGCCTAGAAACCCAAATTTTTGGATCTGGATTTTTTGACCCAAGAAATGCTTGGCTAGCTATCCTGAGGTGATTTCAGTTTACAGAACCTGAAAATATTGATTTTGAACCGAGTTAATAGGAAAATACTGAAAAATTTTATTCTGAGCAATGGGTAATTTTAGAAAAATCAGCATAACTCGGCTGAAAATCAATATTTCCAAGTTCTGTAAAATGCATTCTGTTTAGAACATCATGCTACACATTTTGGTACCACATATGAGTTGGTGGCCTAGAAAACCAAATTTTGGATTTCTAGGCCACCGGAGCTCAAGTACCATCAAAATGTGTGCAAAGTGATTTCGAGTACAATGGCGTTTACAGAATTCAAAAATAATAATTTTCAGCCGAGTTATCAGCAAAACACTGGAATTTTTCTATTCTCAGCATGCCCCTAGGGCTTCTAAAGCTGTAACTTTAGTCTCATTGCCTCCAGTCATTCCAAACTTATTTTCTACTTCCAGCTCACCGGAAACTACACAATCCAAGTGTTGCCCACCGAACAACAGAGCGTCTTCTACGACCTGTGTGGCCTAACCCTCCGGACCATCTTCGATTTGAATATTCCTGGAGCCAATCAACCTATCCAATCACTTCTCAGCCTTTCAGGAGAGTCTATTGCCTCTCAGACTGTCGGATGTCCAAGTATCACCGCCAAAGGATCGAGTGTCGTTCAAGGATTCGCTTGTGGCAATGGAGAGGTGTTGAGACAGGAGGCCAAGGACCGGTTGCCCGAGTGCAGTGAGTTTTTAGCGAGTTTTGTTGTTCGGATTGAATTTCTGAGCTCGAGAGCTTCGAAATGAGCCCCATTTTGCCTAGGATAGTTTAGATTTGATTTTTGACCTACCTGCGACGCGGTCGCGGCGCGGTTTGGCGCCAAAAATTAAAATTGAGCTAGGATAGGCAAAATGGGGTTCATATTGAAGCAAATGAGCTCAGAATCACTAATTTGAGCACCATATTGCTTGCCTTTTGATTTTTGATCTACCCGCGTTGCGGCCACGGCGCGGTTTGGCGCCAAAAACTGAAATTGAGCTAGGAAAGTCAATATGGGGCTCATATTGAAGCAAATGAGCCCAGGAGCTTGGATTTGAGTGCTATATTGCCTAGAATAGGTCGGATTTGATTTTTGATTTACCTGCGTTGCGGTCGCGGCGCGGTTTGGCGCCAAAAACTGAAATCGAGCTAGGATAGGCAATATGGGGCTTAAATCGAAGCTCCTAAGCTCAGGAATTTCAAAATAAGCTTCATTTTGTCTATTGTGGCTGAACTTTCACTATTGGCGGGAAAGCGCGCCGCGACCGCGACACAGGTAGATCAAAAACTGAAAAACTGCTAGGATAGGCAACATGGGGCTTATTTTGAACCTCTTGAGCTCAAAAGCTCGGATTGGAGCACCATTTCGCTTATTTTTATATTTTGACCTACCTGCGTTGCGGTCGCGGGGCGGTTTCCCTACAAAATTGAGAACGGAGCGAATCTATGCAAAAATAGGCTCAAATCGAAGATTCTGAGCAGATTTGCTTCGAAATGAGCCCCACATTGCCTATTCTAGCTAAACTTTTGGTTTTGGCGGGAAACCGCGCCGCGACCGCGTCGCAGGTAGGTCAAAAATGAACTTCAAGCTACCAAAGGCAATATGGAGCTTATTTTGAATCTCTTAAGCCCAAGAGCTTGGATTTGAGTACTATTTGGCCTAGGTAAGCTTGGATTTGATTTTTTATCTACCTGCGACACGGTTGCGGTGCGGTTTGGCGCCAAAATTGAAAACAGAGCGAAACTAGGCAAAACAAGGTTCAAGTTGAAGGTCCTAAGCTCATTAGCTTCAAATTAAGCCCCATATTGACCAGCCCAGACGAAGAATCTTTGATCTCGGCGGGAAACCGCGCCGCGACCGCGTCGCAGGTAGGTCAAAATTCAAATTTAAGCTAGAATAGGCAATATAGAGCTCAAATTGCAGCTAACAAGCTCAGGACTTTCATTTTGAGCCTCATATAGTCTATTTCATCTCTGTTTCTATTTTTGGTTAGAAACCGCGCCGCGACCGCGTCGCAGGTGGATCAAAACTCAACTTTGAGCTAGAACAGGCATTATGGGGCCTAAATCAAAGCTCTCATGCTCCTAAATCCAAATTTCACACTTTCATGACCCCAAAACCAAAATTTTTCCAGTGGCCTGCCCCTCCGGCTCCGTGAACATCAACAATACCTGCATGCTGTGCCCCCGCGGTTCCTACCAAGACGAATCCGGGGAGACTTCCTGCAAACCATGCCCAGACGGTGCCTACACCCTCGCCGAAGGATGACAAAGAAATCTTTTTTCCCGGTTCCACCCCGGCTACGGAATGTACAGTACCACCGGTTTAATCCCCTGGCACCCCTACCCCCACCACTCCTTTAGTGGACCATCCCCAGTCGAAGGATTCCC
>GL379829.1:76466-98809 GCA_000143925.2 Caenorhabditis brenneri | reverse complement strand
TCTAGGCCACCAAATTCTGACACCTAAGAAATGACTGCCTAGCTGTTCCAAATTGAAAGCAGTTTTCAGAACTCAAAAATATCGAATTTGAACCGAGTTATAAGCAAAATACTGGAAATTTTTATTCTGAGCAATAGTAATTTTCGGAAAAACGGGCATAACTTGGCTCAAACTCGGTATTTTTCAATTCTGTAAAGACCATTCATTTTGAAATTGAAAAGCAATCATTTTTCATACACTTCAGAAAAGGTGGCCTAGAAGCCCAAAATTTGGATTTCTCGGCCACCAACTAAAAATGGTCCAAATGACTTGGGAATTTCAAAATATTTCTTATTTTCAGAACCGGATTCGCTGGACCACAATGTGAGGAGATCACTGATATATGCTCCACGAACAACCCATGCCGTAACGGAGCCCGGTGCATCGGAGAAAAGCTGGGACGATTCAAGTGTCAATGTGTTCCAGGATGGGAGGGACCAACGTGCGATAAGAACATAGGTACGTTGGGGGGGTTTTTGGGGTAAAGAATATAATTTTGGTTTTTTGGTTTTGGTTTTTTGGTTTTTTGGCGTTTGGGCCCAAAATCAGAATTTCTAGGGACTGAAAATGGTGGTTTTAAGACCTAAAAATGATTTTCAGTGTCAAAAAACGGGGTAATTAGGCTCAAAATTATTGTCACTAGGGTCTAGAATAGGGGTTTTTAGGCACAGAATTAGGGTTCCGAGGGCCTAAAAATGGGCGATTTCTGGCTCAAAAATATGGATCTAGAGGTCTTAAAGATGGTTTTTGAGCCCTGATAGGAAGGTATTTAGGCCCGAAATTAGGGTTCTTGGTGTCTAAAATACTGTTTTTGGGCCCGAAATTATGCTCTAAGACCCCTGAAACTGGGTATTTGAGACTAAAATTAGGGGTTTAACTGAATAAAACAAGGCAATTTTTCGCTCAAAAATGCGAGTGTAGAAGTCTGAAAAGAGTCTTAAAGCCCTAAAAATAGGGTTTTTAAGCCCAAAGTTCGAATTTCTAGGGCCTGAAAATGATGATTTTCAGACCTAAAGAATGGGTTGCAGCCCCCAAAACCCGAGTTTCAGGCCCAAAATTAAGGTTTCTAATGCCAAATAATGAGGATTTTAGGCTCAAAAAATGAGTTTGGATGGCCTAAAAATATTATTTTTAGACCCGAAAATTCAATCCAAAAGTTTTAAGGAAACGGCTTTTGGGCCTCAAAATTTTTTGGTTTCAGGCCTAAAAAAGCGATTTTCGACCTTTTTTTTCCCTAAAATTTTTCTTTTTTCCCCCAAATTTTTAGGTTCATTTGGACTCCGAAAGAGTCCAAATGAGCTCCCCTCTCTAATCCCCCCTTACTAAGCCTAAAAAGAAGCGAAAAAACCCATTTGTCCTATGTCCAAATGTAACTCAATTTGGATCCTCTTCTTCTCTTTTTTTCCTTTTTTTCCCCAAAAAAAAATTTTTTTTTCAAAAAAAAAAAAAGAAAAAAGACATCGATGTTTATTGAGGGCATACATGAAAATACAATGAGAATTCTCAAGAGATTTTATGGAGAAAAAATGGAGATCAAAATACGAAAAAAGGCCAAAAATCGAAATTGCTCAGAATAAAATTTTTCGAGTTTTCACTATTTTTAGCCGATTTCCAGCACATTTTCAGACAAATTTCAGCAGAAAAATAATTTAAGTCCGCACCCAAGCTCTATGCCATATTGGGATAGGACTTGAGTGGTGGCTCCGCGTAGGCCGGGTTGTGTGCCAATTGTGGAGCAGTTGGCTCAGTGGGCACCGGTTCGAACTCGTTGAGGGATTGCTTGAATTTGATGGTTAGCCAGAGGACGAAAACGCTGAAAATTTGAGAGTTTTGGGCCAGTTTTTGGTGATGGCCTAGAAATCCGGAAATTCGGGTTTCTAGGCCACCCAGGCTTAAGTACATGCAAAATGTGCAGGATTTAATTTTAAGTCGTTTGGTTTTTACAGAATTGAAAAATATTGACTTTGAGCCGAGTTATGCCCGATTTTCTAAAATTAGCTATTGCTCAGAATAAGATTTTTCAGTGTTTTGGCTATAACTTGGCTTAAAATCAATATTTTTGAGTTCCGTAAAAACCAATCGACTTGGGACGTCTAGACGGACATTTCATGGGTATCTGAAATCGGTGGCCTAGAAATCCGAAAATTTGGGTTTCTAGGCCACCAAGGCTTAAGTACATGCGAAATGTGCAGGAATAAATTTCAAGTTAATTGGTTTTTACAGAATTGGAAAATATTGATTCTGAGCCGAGTTATGCCAGTTTTTCTGAAATTTGCTATTGCTCAGAATAAAAATTTTCTGTATTTTGCTAATAATTCGGCTCAAAATCAATATTTTTCAATTCTGTAAAGAGCAATCAATTTGGGACGTTAAGACAAACGTTTCCTAGTTCTCAAAATTTGGTGGCCTAGAATTCGAAAATTTGGGTTTCTAGGCCATCAACCGAAAACCGCTGGATTTTGATTGCGAATGATTTCTTATAACTTTTCGAGAATTTTCCAGTTTTTAGAACTCAAAAACACCGAGTTTAAGCCGAGATATACCCGTTTTTCTGGAAATTCCGATTGCTCAGAATAAAAATTTTCAGTATTTTGTTAATAACTCGCCCCAAAATCAATATTTTTGAAGTCTGTAAAAACCAATCGACTTAAGACGTCTAGGCGGATATTTCTTGGCTGTCTGAAATCGGTGGCCTAGAATTCCAAAACTTGGATTTCTAGGCCATCACCCCTAACTCGTCAGGCTCAGACTCAATGTTTAGGTGACTCACTTGTAGATGAAAAACAATGCAGCCAAGACGAAAAACGCGGCTCCATAGTACCGTAACTCGTGTTTCAACTCCACTTTATCCGCATCCGTAAGGTCCACCCCAAAGAAGTACTCATAGACACGGAATAGAAAATTGTTGACCGATTGGGCGGAGCCAGCAAAGTAGGTGATCATGAAGATGAGCACAATAAGGGAGCACACGGTTAGGCCAGCGATTAGGACCAATCTGAAAAAAGTTGGGGAAATTTGGAGCATTTTGAGCAATTTTGGACGGTTTAGGACCATTTTGAGCCCAAAAATGAGCAAAAAATTTCATTTTAGAGCTAGAGCTCTGAAATTTTTTCTTAGAATTAGGCAACTTAACTGAGCACAAAAACAAAAATTCAGAGCCCTTGGACCATTTTGGGCGGAGTTACAGCGTTTCAAAGTTGAAAAAATCGATGTTGCTCAGAATAAAAATTCGAAAAATTCTAACTCCGCCAAAAATGATTCTAGAGGTCTTCAAATTTTTTCACTCTTTTCATCATCCAGCCTGAGCTCAAAAACAAAAATTCAGAGCTCTAGGACCATTTTTGGCGGAGTTATAGCGCTAAAAATGCGAACAACCGAAATTGGTCAGAATGAAAATCAAATTTTCTACAACTCTGCCCAAAATGGTCCTGATACTCTCAAATTTTTTTCTTAGCCTCAACACGTTATTCCTAAATACCGTACCTCGGCAAACAGTATCTCGCAATTTTCCGCCGTGCCGCCAACACGATAAAAACGAATCCGATTCCCTGACAAACCAGGAATGCAAAGAAGAATAGGAAGGAGGCGATGGTCGTCCAGTGTCTGAGAAATATCTCAGTTCTTTTTGAAGATATAAAAAAATTGTCAACTACGAAGTTGTTTGAAATTAAATTTGAAGCAAGTTTGCAGTTGACAACTTTTTTCTAGCTCCGCCCACTTTTGAGTTATGCGCCTTTAAAGTTCGGACACCTTATGGCCACGTTCCCGAGTAGTTCCCAACTTTAAAGGCGCATATCTCAAAAGTGGGCGGAGCTAGAAAAAAGTTATCAACAGCAAACTTGCTCAAAATTCAATTTTAAACAACTTTGTAATTGACAACTTTCCTCTAGCTCCGTCCCCAAACTCACAAATCATTGATAGTCTCCATAAACAGAGTAAGGGATTTGTAGAAGAAGAATGCGACGATTATGAAGTCGAAACATGCCAAAACCTGAATTTTGAACATTTTTTGAGCAAAAATGGGGAAATTTTCAGTCACTTTTGAATATTTAGTCTGAGCAAACACACTCGAGAATTTTTGATGAATGGTGAAAGGGAGAAAAAAGGAAGGAGAAGAAGAGTCACATGGGCGGTTGTTTACTAAATTTTTTTTGGGAAATTTTTGACTCCTTTTGGGTCTCAGGCCTTTACGAATAAAAAAATTATTGAGGAAATTCTAAGAAAATTGGTTTTTTCAGACCTCAAAAATATTGATTTTGAGCCGAGATATGTCGATTTTTTTGAAATTGCTCAGAATAAAATTTTTCAGAATTTTGGCTATAACTCGGCTCAAAATCAAATTTTTTGAGTTCTGAAGAGTTTTTTGGACTTGGAACACTTAGCGGAGCAATTCTTAGGTACTTAAATATTGGTGGCCTAGAAATCCGAAATTTGGGTTTCTAGGCCACCAACCCCAAATTTCTAGATTGTCGAGTGAAATTGTTCCCGATTATTTTTGAAACATTTTCCGCTTTAGAGCTTCCAAAAATATCAATTTTGAGCCGATTTACAGCCATTTTTGCAGAATTACCTATTGCTCAGACTAACATTTTTCAGTATTTCACTAATAACTCGGCTCAAACTCAATCTTTTTGAATTCTGTAACTTGCAATCAATTTAGGACGTTAAGCCGCACATTTCTTAGGTACTTAAATATTGGTGGCCTAGAAATCCGAAAATTTGGATTTCTAGGCCATCAGGCAAAAAGTTGGTTTAGGCCGATTTTTGAGTTTTTTTGTCGAAAGAAAGTAATTTTGAGCTAAAATTTGATGGTTTCTGACCGTTTTTCGCGGTGTTCCGAGCATCAAAATGCGTTGTTTTTTTCTTTGAGTTTTGTGTTCAAAGAACACAAATTGGGCAGGGGAAGCTTACTCAAGCGATGTGCTCTCTTAGGCACCAATGACCAGGGGAGGCTCAGCCTAAGGGCCTAAGTTTGAGCCTAAAGGCCTAAGCTTGAAGCCTAAAAGCATAAGATCTAAGAGCCTAAGGTCTAGGCCTAAATTCTAAAAGCCTAAGATCTTAGGACCTAGGAGCCTGAGCTTTAAGTTTTAAGGGGCCCTAAGCTATCTTAGGCAGTTTTAGGCCTTTTTAGGCTATTTTAGGCCATTCTAGGCCATTTCCGGGCCCCAAAATCACCATTTTTGACTTTTTCAACCCCAATTTTACCAAAACCTACTTTCGCACACTTGCCGATGGGCCAACAACAGCAGAGCAGCATTTTTCGTGCAGCCGAGCCGAGAATCGATAGGAATGAGCCTCGCTGTTTTCTCCGCCTCTCCTCTCTCCGAAAATGGGTGGAGGAGGAGGAGGAAGAAGACGTCTGAGAAGATGGAGGAGGAGGAGCCACCATTTTAGTCACGGAGCCCTGGAGAGAGAGAGAGCAAGGGGCCTGAAGATGACGGGAAAGGGGGCCCTGAGGAAAAGAGATGATTTATTTTTGGAAGAGGAGATGTAAATGTAATTCAATCAGATATACACTTCATACACACTTAGGATAGGGGATGAGATTTATTAGTGGAGAAGTAGGAGAGATGGGATCAGGCTATAGATGGCAGAAAATAGCTGAAAAATGGCGAAAAAACGGCTTAGAATACCGTAAAATAGTCTAAAATAAAGAAAAACCGGAAAAAATCAAAATTTTTTTTTGTGGCCTAGAAAACCAAATTTTGGGATTTCTAGGCCACCAAAAGTTAGACACCTGAGAAATATCCGGCAAGTGATTCTGAGTTGATTGCAGTTTACAGAATCGGAAAATAATGATTTTGAGCCGAGTTAATAGCGAAATACTGGAAATTTTTATTCTGAGCAATAGCAATTTTCAGAAAAACGGGCATAACTTGGCTCAAAATCTAGATTTTTGAGTTTTGTAAAGCATACAAGAGTTCAAAAATGACTTGGGATCTTTTCCGCTAAAAATTAGGCAAATCTAAATTAGTGGCCTAAATTTCCGAAATTTGGATTTCTAGGCCACCAAAAATTAGACACCTAAGAAATGTTACCCAACGTTTCACAAGTTTAATGCTTTTTTCAGAATTCAAAAATATTGATTTTCAGCTGAGTTATTAGCGAAATACTGGAAAATTTTATTCTGAGCAATAGGCAAAAAATGTATTTCGGCTATAACTCGGCTCAAAGTCAATATTTTTGAGTTTTGTAAAAACCAAATTTCTTAGAATCCAATTTGAAATTGATCCATCCTACTCAAGCCTAGGTGGCCTGGAAGCCCAAAATTTGGATTTCTAGGCCACCAACCCGAAACTAGCGATTTTGGGGTGATAATCAATAAAAATCACTCAAAAACGGAGGAAAATCAGAAAAAGAGGTAGAAAACAACACAAAAAGCGTCACTCATCACCACCTGTTTTCTCTAATTCTCGGCGCTCTCTCATCTCACTAATTTTACCTCATCACTGGGTTGTAACCTTGAGGTCAATGAAGATCGAAAAACGGATAGTGAAAATGAAATTTTTGGGAGAAAAAAATTTCGAGAAAAATTTTTTATTCTGAGCAATGGAGCCATAAAATTTAGGTCTGAGCACAAAAAAAAAGTGGGGTGACCATGCGTCATTTGTTATGATTTTTTGGGTTTCATCACAATTGTTTTTGAGTTTTTTTTCAAACTGATAACAAAGTTCGAATAGACTTTGTCCCTTTAAAAATAGTAAGATCTGCAGGTTTCCTCAATAATACAGTACCCCTATTTTCAGACGACTGCGCCGACTCCCCGTGTGCTCTCAACGCCACCTGTGTGGATTTGATCAACGACTACAAGTGCGAGTGTCCGACAGGATTCAGTGGAAAGCGCTGTCATATTAAGGGTTGGTCGTGGCCTAGAAATCCAGATTATCAAATTTTAGGCCATATTTTGAGAAAATTTGAGTTTGAGCTGAGGTGGCCTAGAAACCCAAATTTTGGGATTTATAGGCCATCGGGATTTTGAGAGCTAAGAAATATTTGGTAGATAGTCCTGAGAAAAATACTTTTTAGACCATCCAAAAATATTGAGTTTGAGCTGAGTTAATAGCAAAATACTGAAAAATTTTATTCTGAGCAATAGGTAATTTCAGAAAAGTGGACGTAACTCGGCTCAAAATTATTATTTTCGATTTAAGTAATGTGGAAAATTTTTGAGACATTATACTGATGCTGATCCAGCAGAAACCAAGCAAATCCGAGTTGGTGGCCTAGAAACCCAAAATTTGGATTTCTAGGCCACCAAACCTCAAGTAAGCTCAAAATATGCGCCAAATGATCTTAAACATGTTGCTTTTTTCAGAACTCAAAAATTATGAGTTTGAGCCGAGTTATAGCCAAAATACTGAAACTACGCATTGCTCAGAATAAAATTTTTCGGTATTTTGGCTATAACTCGGCTGAAACTCTATATTTTTGAGTTCTGTAAAAGGGATTTTGCTCAGGATCACTAGACGAACATTTTATATCTACTTGAGGATTGGTGGCCTAGAAATCCAAAATTTGGGTTTCTAGGCCATGAGCTGTTTTGGCCTGTTTTAGGCGA
Organism: Caenorhabditis brenneri; assembly: GCA_000143925.2. Lineage (NCBI taxonomy): Eukaryota > Metazoa > Nematoda > Chromadorea > Rhabditida > Rhabditidae > Caenorhabditis > Caenorhabditis brenneri. The sequence goes on along the minus strand of GL379829.1, from coordinate 91,212 downwards.
TTTTTGGCGGTTTTCATTGTTTTAAGGTGTTTCAAGTTGTTCTGAGCAGTTTCAAAGTTCATTTTCAACCAATAATTTTCCAGACAACCTCTGCTCCTCCTCCCCATGCATCCACGGGCTGTGCATCGACAAGCTCTACTCCCGCGAGTGCCTCTGCGAGCCCGGATGGACCGGTGCCAATTGCGACGAGAACATCGACGAGTGTGCCGCCTCCCCCTGTCAAAACGATGCCAAGTGCCACGACGAAATCAATGGATACACCTGTGAGTGCTCCGATGGCTACGAAGGGGTCCACTGCCAGCACCTAAAGGACCACTGCTCCAAATCCCCGTGCCACAATAATGCCACGTGTACAAACATGGGCGCCACTTATCACTGTGATTGTGCCCTCGGATTTGATGGCGTGCACTGTGAGATGAACATCGACGAGTGCGCCAACAATCAATGCGACGTCACTGGCACCGAATCGTGTCGGGACGCCGTCAACGCCTTCAAATGCATCTGCAAACCGGGGTACTCCGGGGACCTGTGTGCCGTTAAACTGGACCAGTGCGCCGATTCCCCTTGCCTTAACGATGCTCAATGTGTGGACCTTGGTGGCACCTTCAAGTGTGTCTGCAAGTCCGGATGGACTGGCCCCCGCTGCGAGCAGGACAACGGATCCTGTGCAGCAAAGCCGTGCAGGAACAATGGGTACTGCGTGGGGTTGGTTGGTGACTACTTTTGCGTTTGCCCACCAGGGGTGTCCGGCAAAAATTGCGAATCTGCACCGAACCGATGTATCGGGGAGCCGTGCCACAATGGCGGAGAGTGCGGCGATTTCGGGAGCCACTTGGAGTGCGCGTGTCCTGCAGGGTTTACGGGGAAGGGGTGCGAGTTCAAGGGTGCAGGGTGCACGGAGAAGGACTGCAGGAATGGAGGAAGCTGCGTAGAGTCCGGGAGCCAGAAAAAGTGCACCTGCCCGCCTGGCTTCACCGGTGATCGCTGCGAGACCAACATCGATGAGTGCTCCACGGCACACTGTCCTTCTGGAGCGTCTTGCCTCGACCAAATCAACGGTCACATTTGTGTCTGTCCCTTTAACCTGACCGGTGTGCACTGTGACAAAATGATCAATACCAACTACGACCTGCAGTTCCTAGACCCTTTCAGACCCAGCTCCGCGAGCCTGAACGCCCCCTTCCGGGTGGAGTCCTCGGCATTGTCAGTGGGATTATGGGTCAAGTTTGAGGGAGGGGCCGGTGAGCCGACAGAGTTTTTCAAGATGTATAGGTTTGGAGCTGAGCTCCACAAGCAGCTCAGCGAGCCCCTGCTCCGGATCAGCTCCCACATGGTGCACTTGACCCTTTTCTCAGACACCCCTGGCCTGGATATCCCATTATCTCAACACTTGGACAATGGAAAATGGAACCATCTCCTTATCACATGGTCCTCGAAGACCGGTGCCTACTCCATCATCTGGAACTCTCTGCGCACCTACTCCAACACCGGATACGCTCAAGGAAAGCAGCTGGACCTGCACGCAGGCATCACCTTGGGCTCCACCGAGCTCCCGAGCTTCACCGGATCCATAGCCCGGGTTGGGGTCTGGAATAGGGTCATCGATTTCGAGGAGGAGCTCCCGCAGATGGTGCAGCACTGCCAGCGGTCGGAGGAGGTCTTCAAGGGGCTTCTCGTGAGATTCGAAGGGTATACGAGGGTGTCCGGTAGGGTGGAACGGACCCATAAGTCGACTTGTGGGCAGGAGGGCGGGGCTAAGAACCAGGCCCAGGCCCCCGCGGCGATTTTGGTGGAGGACTGCCCGCAGGACATGGTTATATCGAGTATGGACCGGGAGACAAACATCAGTTGGCCGGAGCCGAGGTTCCTAAGGGCCCCAGGCTCCGCCCCCTCGGACACCTCGGTCCTGAAAATCGAGAAGAACCTAAAACAGGGTCAGATGTTCACCTGGGGAGAATACGATGTCCTCTACATCGCAACGGACCAAAATTCCTCCGCGCAGGCCCAATGCAACTTCAAAATCCGGGTCGGAAAAGAGAATTGTGTGGACGCGGCGGATCCTGTGAATGGGGTGCAGTCATGCGAGAGTTGGGGACCACAGTTGAAGTACAAGGCGTGCTCTGTTGAGTGCCGGGATGGATTTGAGTTCTCGCGGGCGCCGGCTGTGTTCTACACGTGTGCGGCGGATGGAAAATGGAAGCCGAATAGGAGCCCGAGCACCATGTTTCGGTATCCACAGTGTACTAAGTGAGTTTTCTTATTTTGAGGTTCTAAAAGTCTAATAATGGTTTGAAACGGCTCAAAGTAACCTAAAACGGTATAAAATCACTTTTCGGCACATTTTTGATCGGTGGCCTAGAAACCCAAATTTCGGATTTCTAGGCCACCTAGACTAAAGTAATATCAAAATGACCGCAATTTTATTCTGAGTTCATTGGTTTTTACAAAACTCAGAAATATTGATTTTCAGCCGAGTTATGCCCGTTTTTCTGAAATTAAGTATTGCTCAGAATACGAGTTTTCAGTATTTCGCTATTAACTCGGCTGAAACTCAATATTTCTGAATTCTGTAAAGCGAGTTTGACTTAGAAATTTTCGCCGAATATTTCTTGGGTGTCAAATTTCTGGTGGCCTAGAAATCCGAAAATTCGGGTTTCTAGGCCACCCTGACTCAAGTACATGGAAAATGACCGCGAAACGATTTCGAGTCGAATGGTTTTTACAGAACTCAAAAATATCGTTTTTTGAGCCGAGTTATGACAAAAATAAATGTTTCGCCTATTGCTCAGAATAAGATTTTTCAGTATTTCGCTATTAACTCGGCTCAAAATCGAAAATTTCGAGCTCTGTAAAGCACATTTTACTCAGAAAACTCAGCCAAGTTTTTCTTAGGTGCTTAATTTTCGGTGGCCTAGAAATCCGAAAATTTGGGTTTCTAGGCCACCAACCCAAAATTGACGAAACTTGGCTAAAACTTGATTTCTAGCGTTTTTAGATGTTTCAGACCGTTTTCAGACCTTATCAGACCATTAAAAAATTCTAAATTTCCATTTTTCAGGCACGTCCCAGCCACCAAAGTGGTGATCGTCCGTATCATCTACGGTAGCTCCCCAGCCTGCACGGAATCCTCCAAGGAAGCATTCACTCAGAAGGTTCAACAAACTATCAACGCCATCGACAGCAAGTGGAAAATGTGCAGTTTGACGTAAGTTAAGGGTGATGGCCTAGAAATCCAAAAATTGAAAAAGTTCGGCCACCGGGCTTAATTACAATCAAAATGTGTGAAATTTGATGCTGAGTAATTTAGAGTTTACAGAAATGGGAAATGTTGACTTTGAGCTGAGTTATAGACAAAATACTGAAAATTTTTATTCTGACAAGGGATGTCTTTCATATGTCCGCGAGATAATTTGATCCCAATTTGCCAAAATGATGGTCTAGAGTGGTGTATCACAAAAATAAAATATTAGCGGCCAACGCTCAAGTTCCGAGGAATGGCGTGCACTTTCATGATTTTTCACTAAAACACGACTACCTTACTTCAAACAGTCATAACTCACTTCATTTTTGAGCAATCTGGTTGGTTTTTTAACCAATCGATCACAATTTTTATGACCTAAAAAAAGTTCAACTGAGCCATATTTTTATCGTCAAAGCTAGAGCCAGTGTAGCTGAAAATATCAAATTTTTCATTTCGACTGTATTCAGTAAGTGCCAATTTTTGCAAAATGGTATCGGGGAGACTATCACCAATCGATTGCTAGTCCCAAATGGTGCCGATATACAACATAAAATATATATGCTCGGCCCGAGTTACGAGACTTATTTCACTTTTTTTCAAAAATTTTCCCGATTCCATGTATAGGGATACGTTGAAAAGGTGAAAAACTGATATTTTCAATCCAAGATTATTTTGTTAGATTACATCGAAATGGGTTGTATTCTATTCAAAACTGATCATATCAGCTTTTCTAACTCCTTTGAAGAGTTGAAATCTGATAAAACACTCACAGTGCAAAAAGTCAACGTATCCCTATACATGGAATTGGGAAAATTTTTGAAAAAAAGTGAAATAAGTCTCGTAACTCGGGCCGAGCATATATATTTTATGTTGTATATCGGCACCATTTGGGACTAGCAATCGATTGGTGATAGTCTCCCCGATACCATTTTGCAAAAATTGGCACTTACTGAATACAGTCGAAATGAAAAATTTGATATTTTCAGCTACACTGGCTCTAGCTTTGACGATAAAAATATGGCTCAGTTGAACTTTTTTTAGGTCATAAAAATTGTGATCGATTGGTTAAAAAACCAACCAGATTGCTCAAAAATGAAGTGAGTTATGACTGTTTGAAGTAAGGTAGTCGTGTTTTAGTGAAAAATCATGAAAGTGCACGCCATTCCTCGGAACTTGAGCGTTGGCCGCTAATATTTTATTTTTGTGATACACCACTCTAGACCATCATTTTGGCAAATTGGGATCAAATTATCTCGCGGACATATGAAAGACATCCCTTGTGAGCAATAGGTAAAAACTGTTAGGAAGGGCATAACTCAGCTCAAGCTCAATATTTTTGAACCCAGTAAAGTGAGAACTGTCCCAGACCTTTTCCGGAACAAAATCAGCAAAAAATCTCGAGAAATCGAATTGGTGGCCTAGAAACCCGATAATTGAAAAAGTTAGGCCACCGGGCTTAAGTATGATGAAAATGTGTGAAATTTCATGCTGAACAGAGCGGTTTTTACAGAATTGAAAAATTTTGACTTTGAGCGGAGTTATAGCCAAATTACAGGAAAATGTTATTCTGAGCAATAGGCAAAAGTTCCTATAACTCGGCTAAAATTCAATAGTTTTCAGTTCTGTAAAAACCGTCTTGCTCAAAATAAATTTTCGAATCATTCTTGGGTGTCGAAGTTTGATGGCCTAGAAAATCCGAAAATTGGGTTTCTAGGCCATCATCTGTAAATTGGCTCAAAATTGATATTTTTGAATTCTGCAACTTGGGAATTTTTCAGCGATGCCAATGGATGTGTTGGCACCCAAGTTCGTGTGGAATGTGGTGGCTCCAAACTTCCAGCCGATAATCGTCGTCGCCGTCGAAGCGAATCCATCTTGGCCTCAACATTCGGAGTGGAGATTGAGATCCCTGTGAAACGACGTCTTTTGGTGGATCCATCCAGTGGATTGGAGACTTCGATTCGGGATGCTCTTCATAATGAAATAATGTCTGGAGTTCTGAATTTCGAGAAAGTTCTTCCAAATGGACGCCCGGATGTCGGATCCCTGAAGATTCGGGAGGAGTACTTGTGCCAAGCTGGTCAAGTCGTTGTCAGGGATCTTTGTGGTGAGTTTTGGTCTTGAAAACTGCCAAAAATGCTCTGAATCGGTCAAAATCAATATTTTGAGTTGGTGGCCTAGAAACCCGAATTTTCGAAAAACTAGGCCACCAAAAGTTAGATACCTAAGAAATGTGCGACTAAACGCCCCAAAACAATAACAGATTACAGAATTGGAAAATATTGATTTTGAGCCAAGTTATTAGCTAAGTACTGAAAAATCTTATTCTGAGCAATAGCTATTTTCAGAAAACAGGCTATAACTTGGCTCAAAATCATTATTCTTGAGCTCTGTAAAGTGGAAAATGCTTCGAAAATCATGAGGAACGATTTCCAGTGAAAATCTGAGAAATCTAGGTTGGTGGCCTAGAAAACCAAATTTTCGAAAAACTAGGCCACCAAAATTTAGACACCTAAAAATGTGCAACTAAACGTCCCGAAACGATTGCAGTTTACAGAATTCAAAAATATTGATTTTAAGCCAAGTTATTAGCGAAATACTGAAAAATCTTATTCTGAGCAATAGCTGTTTTCAGAAAATTGGCTATAACTTGGCTCAAAGTCAATATTTTTGAGTTCTGTAAAAACCAATCGACATGAAATTAAATCGCAGTCATTTTTCATGTACTTAACCCTTGATGGCCTAGAAAACCAATTTTTGGATTTCTAGGCCATCAGTCGTTTGAAACCTAAGAAATGTTCAGTATAATTTTCTAATCATTTAAGTGTTAACCGCATCTGAAAATATTGATTTTAAGCGAAGTTATTATCGAAATACTGAACATTTTTATTCTGAGCAATCCGTTTTTTCAGTACCCTGCGCCCCAGGAACGTACCACTCCGCAGCCACCGGTGAATGTGAACTCTGCCCCATCGGAGAGTACCAACCACTGACCGCCCGTACCGAATGTTTCAAATGTGCTCCAGGGCAAATCACCGCCAGCGAAGGAGCCATTTCGGAAGGGGAGTGTAAGGATAACTGTCCCCCTGGACATCAATACGATGCACAGACTGCCGGATGTATTACCTGTGGATACGGGTACTTCCAACCGACGGCCGGAGCTTTTGAGTGTATTCCGTGTGGAATCGGGAAGACGACATTGTCAGAGTTTGCGACAAGCGAGGACGAGTGTCGGGATGAGTGTCCGGGTAAGTTGGTGGCCTAGGATCCCAAAACTCTGAAAAATTAGTTCCCAATCAAATTATACATCTGTTGGTTTTTTCAGAACTCAGAAATCTTCATTTTGAACCAAGTTAAGGCTGGTGGCCTAGAAACCCAAAATTTGGAATTCTAGGCCATCAAAATTCTAATCTCTAAGAAATGTCTCCCATAACGTCCTGAATCAATTGGAGTTTACAGAATTGAAAAATATTCAGTTTGAACCGAGTTATTAGCGAAATACCAAAAAATTTTATTCTGAGCAATAGTAATTTTCAGAAAAATGAGCATAACTTGGCCCAAAATCGATATTTTCGAGTTTTGTAAAAACCATTCGTCTCGGGACCACTTGCCGGTCATTTTGATATTAATTGACGTTGGGTGGCCTAGAAACCCAAATTTTGGATTTCTAGGCCACCATGCCTCAAGTAGGCTTAAAAAGTGCGCTATGAAATTTCGAGCAGATCGGTCTTCTTCAAATCCAATGATATCGATTTTCAGCCGAGTTAGAGCCGTAAAACTGAATTTCAGTCATTGCTCAGAATAAAATTTTTTCAGTATTTTGGCTATAACTCGGCTCAAAATGGATATTCTTTAATTCTGTAAAAACCATTAGGACCAAGAGAGCTTGGCGCACCTTTCGATAGTACTAAAGCATAGGTGGCCTAGAAATCCAAATTTGGGTTTCTAGGCCATTGGCTCAAAATCGATTTTTTTGAGCTCTGAAAACCGGGAAAAACGGGAAATTAGGAATTATTTTATTTTTATCAAAGTTCTTCAAAAAATGAGAGTCACTGAGCGTCGTTCAATTCTTGAGCTTGATCAACTATATCAAGATACTTTTTCTCTTGATCCTTTGGCATCTTCAGTGCCAAAACCCTATTGAAGGATTCCTCAATGACCTGATTGCTTTTTTTCCGATCTCCCTTAACAGCAGCCAATTGTTTGGCCTGATCCGCCCAAATGATTCTCAATTGATCCACGTACTTCTTCTCAATTCCAACATCCAAAAACTCTTCGAAGGGGCCTTTTACTGTAAATCAAGTTTATCTTGGTAGGGGGCGGAGCTATAAAAAATATTTTAACTAGAAAGTTATTCAAAATTAAATTTGGAGCAAATTTGCAGTTGACAACTTTTTTCTAGCTCCGCCCATTTTGGAGATATACGCCTTTAAAGTTAGGCGCCCCTCCCCCTTTCTCGGCCCTCTGCCTCCCTGCGAGAGGGGGCCTCAACTTTAAAGGCGCATATCTCAAAAGTGGGCGGAGCTATAGAAAAACTGTCAACTACAAACTTGCTCCATTTCCAATTTCGAACAACTTTGTAGTTGCTCATTTTGCTCTAGCTCCGCCCATTTTCGAGTTTTCCAACTCACTCTTGTAGGGGCTCTTAAAAGCCTTAAATCCGAGGTTCTCTATTTGCCATTTCCTAAGTTTTTTATATTGATCCTTTGGCATTGACTTTTCAATTTTAATACTTCTTAACTGACGGTCATTCCAGGCTTTTCTCAGTTTATTCTGATTTCCTTTAGAATCCACAGTCTGTTTGTAGTATTTTTTTTCACTTGCAATCCATTCTTCCACGTATTTCTTGTCGATTCCGCTTGCCAATAGCTCTTTGTATTGCTGCTCAACGGCTGAAAATTTTATTTTCAGAAATATCTGGAAAAGGGGCGGAGCTAGAAAAAAGTTGATTATTGCAATCTTGCTTCAAATTTAATTTCAAACAACTTTTTAGTTGACAAATTTTTTCTAGCTCCGCCCCTTTTCAAGATATATACACTTACTTTTATTGGCTCCTTGAGCCACAGTATATGCTACCAGAACGGCGAAAATCAGTAGAAGAGGCTTCATGTTTTAAGGAAACTGACGGATTTTTTCGGTTTTTATACGATTTTAAAAATAAAACCGATATAAAACTCCGAAGCAATGAAAATGCGTTAAGGTTCTGGGCTATAATTCCTGCAATAAAAACGTTGTTTTGAATCAAAACTGGTAGAAGGCCTAGAAATCCAAAACTCGAAAAACTAGGCTATCGGAAATCTGAAACCTAAGAAATATTTGCCATTGGATTCTGAGCATTTTGGTTTTTAGAGCTCTCAAAAATATTGATTTTGAGCCGAGTTATTAGCGAAATACTGAAAAATTTTATTCTGAGCAATAATGATTTTCAGAAAAATGGGCGTATGCTCAAAATCTATATTTTCCAATTCTGCAAAATTTATTTTGTTCAAAATGTCTTCACGCATATTTCGAGACTACAAGAGGACTGGTGGCCTAGAAATCCAAATTTTCAGTTTCTAGGCCATCTTCGCTAAAACTCAACATTTTTGAGTTCTTTGAAAGGATAAGGACCCCAAACAAGACTTTAATGGTAAATTGACAAGGATTTATTGATTCAAACTCCTTAATGATATCTTATTTGCAAGTATTTATCCAATTGATCTTGTGGCATTTTCGCTTCCATTTCTTCGTATCCTTTTTGAAGTTTCTCAACTGCTTTCTCATATTTTTCAATGTCATTTTTTGCCTCAGCCTTCTCCTTCTCATAAATTGTTTCAAGATCTCTCATTTGATCCACATACTTCTTGTCGACTCCAAATGCCAAGAAACGCATGTATCTATCTGTTTATATGTAAACTGCTTATATCTTGAAAAGGGGCGGAGCTAAGATAAAATTGTCAACTGCAATCTTGCTCCAAATTTAATTTTAAACAATTCTTTAGTTGACAATTTTCTTCTAGCTCCGCCCACTTTTGAGTTACGGTCACTTACTTTTATAGGCTGTCTGCGCCACAGTGCATGCTACCAAAACGGCTAAAATCAGTAGAATAGGCTTGGAAATCATATTTTCTGAATGTAAACTGATGGATTTTTTCAGTTATATACAGTTTTCTGCGTTACAAAAATAATGATAAAAAATAAAACTCCGAAACGACAAAAATGTGACATGGGTAGTTGAAGTTTGCAATAAAAATGTTGTTCTGGAGCGAAATGACCTAGGAACCCAAAAGTTAGGCCATTAAAATATCTAAAATCTACGAAATATTTGCCATGAAGTTTCGAGCAAAATGGTTTTTAAATCTCTTGAAAATATTGAGTTTGAGCCGAGTTATTAGCGAAATACCGAAAAATTTTATTCTGAGCAATAATAATTTTCAGAAAAATTGGCTTAACTCGGCTCAAAATCCATATTTTTTAGTTTTGAAAACAGGATTTTGCTCAAAATTAATTTGCGCACGTGATGAGACTACTTGAGTCTTGGTGGCCTAGGAATCCAAATTTTGGGTTCTTAGGCCACCTTTGCTCAAACTCGATTTTTTCGAGTTCTGTAAAAAGAATACATTTTTAAAACATGGATGCAATGATTAATGACATAGATTTATTGATTCAAACTTTTCAATATCCATCAAGAGAGTTATGAAATTTTTTGAATTGATCTTTGGACATTTTCTTTACAATTTCATCATATGCTTCTCCATGGTTGATGCTAGCGTTCTTCAATTTCTCTGGGTCTCCTTTAGCTTCCGCCCTCTCTTTTGCGTAGTTTTGATCATTATTCCTAATTTCATCCACGAATTTCTTATCGACTCCGTTTGCCAAGAAACGCTTGTACTGCAACTCCGAGCGTTGTTCTCTACTCACTAAAAACTGGTTATATCTTGAAAAGGGGCGGAGCTTGAGAAAAGTTGTCAACTGCAATCTTGCTCAGAATTTAATTTAAAGCAAGATTGCTGTTGACGACTTTTTTCTAGCTCCGCCCACTTTTGAGTTACGGCCACTTACATTCATTGTCTTTCTGAGCCGCAGAACAGGCTGCCAGAACGGCTAAAATCAGTAGAATAGGCTTGGAAATCATATTTTCTGAACGAAAACTGATAGGTTTTTCGATTATATACAACTTTTCGGGTTCGGAAATATAACATCGATAAAACTCCGAGACAATAAAAAATGGGTCATGTGAGATGGTTGCAATAAAGATGCTGTTTTGAGATGGGATGGCCTAGGAATCCAAAACTCGAAAAGTTAGGCCATCAAGAATCTGAAAAAAAAATTAATATTCGGCGAAAAATTCTGAGCAAAATGGTTTTTGAAGCGTTCCAAAATTTTGAGTTTGAGCCAAGTTATTAGCGAAATACCGAAAAATTTTATTCTGAGCAATAGCAATTTTCAGAAAAATTGGCTATAACTCGGCTCAAAATCCATATTTTTCAATTCTGCAAAATGAGTTCTGCTTAGAAATTTCAAAAACAGTTTGAACACAACTTTATTGAAAAAAGTTTTCTAATATGCTCCAATAAGAGATTGATACACATAGAACTGTTCTATAGGCATATTCATCTCCTTGAATCTTCTTTGATAGTCTTCTCTAGCTTTTTTCAGTTTTTCTTTGTCTTCCTTAGCCTCCTCCCGCTCTTTTTTATTGAGTGCATCGTTAGCTCTCATCAGATCCACATATTTCTTTTCGATTCCGGATCGCAAGAAATTCCTGTACTGTAGCTCCTTGAATTCTTTCATTCCTTCTGTAAACTCGTTATATCTTGAAAAGGGGTGGAGCTAGAAAAAGTTATTAACTGTAAAGTTGTTCAAAATTAAAAATGGAGCAAGTTTGCAGTTGGCAACTTTTTGCTAGCTCCGCCCACTTTCGAGATATGCGCCTTTGAACCCCTTCCTCCTTCGTAGAGACGCAGAGAGCGGCTTAAGGTTGAAGGCGCATATCTCAAAAATGGGCGGAGCTAGAAAAAAGTTATCAACTGCAAACTTGCTTCATTTTCAATTTTAAACAACACTGCAATTGACTGTTTTGCTCTAGCTCCGCCCACTTTTGAGATACGGTCACTTACCAGGATCTCGGGGGAATCCTCCCCAAGATACAACGAATGCTACCAAAACGGCTAAAACCAGTAGAATGGGCTTGGAAATCATGATTTTTAACCGGAGGCTGACAGAATTTTTGGTTATATACAGCTTTTGTCTTCTAATAAAACCGATAAAACTCCGAAAAAAGTGTCATGTGGAGTTGAGGCTGCAATAAAATTGAGGGGGTGAAGTGGGATGGCCTAGAAACCCAAAACTCGGAAAATTAGGCCACCTCAAATCTGAAACCTAAGAAATATTTGCCATAAAATTCTGAGCAAAATGGTTTTTGGAGCTCTCAAAAATATCGATTTTGAGCCAAGTTATTAGCAAATTACCGAAAAATTTTATTCTGAGCAATAGCGATTTTCAGAAAAATTGACATAACTTGGCTCAAAATCCATATTTTTCAATTCTGCAAACAGCGTTTTGCTCAAAATCCCCTGCCAGACATTTTGAACCTACTTAAGCTTGGTGGCCTAGAAATCCAAATTTTGGGATTTCTAGGCCATTCCATCCAAAAATCTTCATTTTCCTGATTTTCCAGACGGCGAACAACTCTCCGCATCGGGAATCTGTCAACCGTGTCAAGTGGGAACATATCGATCGAGAGGAGAGAACAAAAAGTGTGTGGCCTGTCCTCCGGGCACCACCACCGAAGCGACACTGTCGACGAGAAGGGAGCAGTGCAATACGCCAAAGTGTAAACCCGGACAGTTCTTGGTTAAGGAGACGTGAGTGTTTATTTTGGGCTTAGAATGGATTAAGATAGCTCGAAGAAACTTTCAAATCTCATATATGGGCCAAATTGGAGAGATGGCCTAGAAACCCAAATTTCGAGATTTCTAGGCCATCATCAAGTTTGAAAATCTAATCAATAAGAAATATTCGGAAAATCATCCCAATCACAATGGATTTTGCAGAATTGAAAAATATTGATTTTTACCCGAGTTACAACCAAAATACTGAAAATTGTTATTCTGAGCAATAGCTAAATTTAGGAAAATGGGCACAACTAGGCTTAAAATCAATATTTTTGAGTTCTGAAAACTGGAAAATGTTTGTGTCGTCCTGACTTATCGATTCCAGTAATAATCTAGAAATTGGTTCGGTGGCCTAGAAATCCAAATTTTGAAAAAGTTAGGCCACCAAAATTTAAACACCTAAGAAATATTCGGCTAGTGATCTTGAGCAAAATGGTTCGTACAGAATTGAAAAATATTGATTTTGAGCCGAGTTATTAGCGAAATACTGAAAATTCTTATTCTGAGCAATAGCTAAATTTAGAAAAATGAGCATAACTCGACTTAAAATCAATGTTTCCGAGTTCTGAAAACTGGAAAATGTTTGGTACACCTTGCTGATTCAATGACCAAAAAATAGGGTCCGTGGCCTAGAAATCCAAATTTTGAAAAAGTTAGGCCACCAACCTTAAGTAGGTGGAAATTGTGCAGAATTTTTTGCTGATTTGTATAAAATAGTTCTCAAAAAATTTATTGAAATTTATTCACAACTTCTGTGGATTCTTTTCAAACCAGGCATACAAAATTTTCGCGTCTTTAACTGGGAAACTGTCGGCCAAGGCTTGCACTCCGATATAGTATTCATCATCGAGTTTCTTGATCAAAGTCGCATTTCCTTTGGCTGCTTTCACAGATGCATCAAACTTTATGTCGTGCGTCGCTATCATATCCACGAAATCCTCCTTCATTCCAGCCGCTAATAGCTCTTTGTACTGTTTTTCGTCATCTGAGAAAAATTTGGGGTACATCTCAAAAAGGAGCGGAGCTAGAAAAAAGTTGTCAACTAGAAACTTTTTCAAAATTAAATTTGGAGCAAGTTTGCAGTTGACAACTTTTTTCTAGCTCCACCCACTTTTGAGATATGCGTCTTTAAAGTTGAGGTCCCCTCTCACAGGGAGGCAGGGGGCCGAGAAGGGAGGAAGGGTGCCTATCTTTAAAGACGCATAACTCAAAAGTGGGCGGAGCTAGAAAAAAATCGTCAACTGAAAACTTGCTCCAAATTCAATTTTAAACAACTTTGCAAGTGACACTCTCTTACTAGCTCCGCCCACTTTGAACATATCCGCAACTCACACTGAACGGCTCCGTAATTTTTAGCAATTGTACATGCGACCAAAACGGCCAACGTGACAAAAATAGGATTGGACATCATAATTTTTTTTAGTGGAACCTAACATGGTTTTGAGGTTTTTATACAAGAAAAACGATAAAACTCCGAGACAATAAAAACGCGTGGGTAGGAAGCTGTAAAGCTTGCAATGAAAACTGCAAAATCAAGGAGGATGGCCTAGAAACCCGAATTTCCTGAAAAGTTAGGCCATTGAATTCAAAACACTCACAAAATATTTGGCCAAAGATACTGAGCATTTTGGTTTTTCCAGAACTCAAAAATATTGAGTTTGAACCGAGTTATTAGCGAAATACTGGAAAATTTTATTCTGAGCAATAGCTAATTTTGGAAAAATGGGCATAACTCGGTTCAAAATCAGTATTTTCAAGCTTTGAAAACTGGAAAATAATTGGCTTGATTTTTTTCATCTGTTCCAATTAAAATCTGAGAAATTGTTCCGGTGGCCTAGAAACCCAATTTTCGAAATTCTAGGCCATCAAAATTTAGACACCCAAGAAATATCCAGCTTGTGATCCTGAGCAGTATGCATTTCACAGAATTGAAAAATGTTGATTTTGAGCCGAGTTATAGCCGAAAAACTGGAAAATTTTATTCTGAGCAATAGGTAAATTTGGTAAATTGGGTATAACTCGGTTCAAAATCAATATTTTTGAGATCTACAAAAAACTTTTTTCTCAGAATTGTTTATAGAATAACTTCTGAGTTTCTGAGCCCCGTGGCCTAGAAATCCAAAAATTTGGGTTTCTAGGCCATCTGCCCAAAATCGGTGTTTTTGAGTATTGGAAACTTCTCCAGGACTTCTAGTATCAAATCGCTTTATTATTCAAACTGTTTTCCAAAATCTGGATTCTCCTCAAACCAATTACTATATTTGATGAATTGATCCCTTGGCAGTGTTCCCTCCAGACGCAGTCCCCTCGTATTACTCTCCTTTTTAGCTTTCTTCAACTTTTCTGGGTCTCCTTTCGCCTCCGCCTTCTTTTTGGAGTCAAGTTCGTCATTAATTCTTAATTGGTCCACGAATTTCTTATCGAGTCCGATCGCCAAAAACTCCTTGTACTGTTGCTCGAGAGCTATAAGTAATTTGAATTTATCTCGAAAATGGGCGGGGCTAGAGCAAAAATGACTATTGCAAAATTGTTCAAAATAAAATTTAAAAGCATGTTGCTGACAGTTTGGACAAAACATCTAAAGATGAGATTTGTGGTCAAATCAGAATGCTTGTTAAGAAAACACAAA
>GL379829.1:5952-75620 GCA_000143925.2 Caenorhabditis brenneri | reverse complement strand
CTCGAGAGCTATAAGTAATTTGAATTTATCTCGAAAATGGGCGGGGCTAGAGCAAAAATGACTATTGCAAAATTGTTCAAAATAAAATTTAGAGCAAGTTTGCAGTTGACATCTTTTTTCTAACTCTGCCCACTCTTGAGATATGCGCCTTCAAAGTTTGGGTGCCTAAGGAAGAACTTTAAAGGCGCATATCTCAAAAGTGGGCGGAGCTAGAAAAAAGTTGTCAACTGCAAACTTGCTCCAAATTCAATTTCAAACAACTTCGCAGTTGACAATATTTCTCTAGCTCCTCCCCTTTTCGAGATACAATCACTTACTTTTATTGGCTCCCTGAGCCACAGCATAGGCTACCAGAACGGCGAAAATCAGTAGAATAGGTTTGGAAATCATGCTTTTTGAATGGAAACTCACGGATTTTTTTTGGGTTATATACAATATTTTGGAGGGAATAGATAAAACTCCGCGACCGTAAAAAAGATCTAGGTCATCAAATTTTGCAATGAAAGCGTCCCTTTGAGCGAAAACGATTGATGACCTAGAAACCCTTTTTGAGGAAGTTAGGCCACCGGAATCGTGGAACAAAACGCTGCACAATTTTACTTTGAAATTGGTTACTTCAGAGTTAAAAAGTGTTGATTTTGAGCCGAGTTAGGGCCGTGGCCTAGAAACACAAATATAGAAAATTCTAGGACATTGCAATCTGAAACCCAAGAAATGGTTGCCACAATTTTCTGAGCTGGTTGCTGTTTTCAGAACTCAAAAATATTGATTTTAAGCCGAGTTATTAGCAAAATACTGAAAATTCTTATTCTGAGCAATAGGACATTTTAGAAAAACGGGCATAACTCGGCTCAAGATCAATATTTTTGGATTCTGAAAAAAGCATTCTGCTTGGTATCCATTGGAGCACATTTCGAGCTTAATTGAGAATTGGTGGCCTAGAAAACCAAAATTTGGATTTCTAGGCCACCATGCCTAACTTCGCTCAAAATCGATCTTTTTCGAATCTGACAGAATTGTGACTAATAAAACTTTATTTGAAACCAAGTAAATTATTAGTTTTTCTTATTAGTTTTTCCAAGCATCGCATCCATCGCAATCCTCTTTTGTTCGGGTCCAAAGCTGTTATAAATCGAACCGAGCTCAGCTTTCAAAGTGTTATAATCCGTTTTTCTGAACTCTTCCATTGATTTTTTAGCTGAATAAGCGGCCTTCATCTTCTTCATGAATACAATTAGTTGATCGGCATACTGTGGTTTCAGACCGGCTGCCAGGAGCTGCTCGCGTTGTTTCATGAAGTATTCTGGAAATTTTAGTCTTGAAATGCGGTTAAATGCTCAACTGCTATTTATCTCTATTGCTATTTCTCAACTGCTATATTTGGCTCTTCTGCTATGGATCAACTGCTATAGCAATTGAGACATCAAAAAGGGGCGAAAATAGCAGTTGATCCATAGCAGAAGAGCCAATTATAGCAGTTGAGACAATAGCAGTTGAGTATCTACCGATAAAAACTCACTTGGATCATCAGAATCATCACAGGCCACCAGTGTCACTAGAACGGCTAAAAGTAGAAAAATTGGCTTGGAAATCATGATTTTTGAGGGAAGAAACCTGTTTCAAAAGGGTTTTATACTCAGGCAATAAAACTGCGAAACTATAAAAATGCTTCCGGTTTTTACTGCACTCAAAAATATTGAGTTTCCGCTGAGTGGCCTAGAAACCCGAAATTTGGTTTTCTAGGCCATCACCAAATTTGAAAATCTAATCAATAAGAATTGTTCGCCACATTTTTCCGAGCAAAATGGTTTTTAGAGCACTCAAAAATATCGATTTTGAGCCGAGTTATTAGCAAAATACTGAAAATTATTATTCTGAGCAATAGGAATTTTAAAAAAATTGGCTATAACTCGGCTCAAAATCAATTTTTTCGAGATCAAAAACTACCACTAGAGTTGGGAAAAAATTCTGCACATTTCCCACCAACTTAACCTTGGTGGCCTAACTTTTTCAAAATTCGGGTTTCTAGGCCACCACTCCGATTTTGCTCACATTTGCCGTGGTTCGCTTTGTTATGGTTTTTGGATGATTTTCCAGTTTTCAGAACTCAAAAATAGTGATTTTCAGCCGAGTTATAAGGGGTTTTCTGAAATTGCTCAGAATAAAAATTTTCAGAAAAACCGTTATAACTTGGCTGAAACTCAGTATTTTGGAGTTTTTCAAAAACGAATTTGTTCAGAATGGTTTGCTGAACACTTCTTATTGATTAGAAGTTGAAAAATCCGGGTGGCCTAGAAAACCTTAAATTTGGGTTTCTAGGCCACCAAGCTCAAATTTCGCCAGAAGCTCAAGAAACCGGTATTTCATAGTTTTGAGGCTGAAAATCTTTATTTCAATCATAGAAAATTTATCCGGAGCCAATAATTTCCTGAGCCCATTTCATAACGATAAGCAGCTTGGACATCGGGAGCTGCTTAACCAATTCGGCTCTTAGCTTATCGTATTTTTCATCGACGATCTTCTTTTTCGCGGGGTCCCCTCCAGTCCCATCCAGAGCCGCTTTGTAGTTTTTGAGATAATTATAGAAATCCTCGGTAAATTTCTTGTCGATTCCCATCTCGTTGAGCTTCTTTAGGGAGTCCTGCACCTCTGGAAATTTTGTAGTTTTTGTAGTTTGTAGTCTCCTAGAATCTTTGTGGTGTGCAACTTTGATAGTAATAGGCTAAGGACGCTTTCCGAAACATTTTCCGGGTGTCTAAATTTTGGTGGCCTAGAAATCCAAAAATTTGGGTTTCTAGGCCACCAATCCAAAATTGTCAGGTTTTATGTGGAATTGATCCCACATAATGTCTAAGTCATTTTCCGCTTTAGATTTCTCAAAAATATTGATTTTGAGCCAAGTTACGCCCGTTTTTCCGAAAATTACTCTTGCTCAGAATAACATTTTTCAGTATTTCGCTCATAACTTGGCTTAAAAAATACACTTTTGAGTTTTGTAAAAAGTAATCGACTCAGTGCGCTTGGCCAACCATTTCTTAGGTGTCTAAATTTTGGTGGCCTAAAAATCCAAAAATTGGTTTTCTAGGCCACCGAGTCAGAATTTTCAGCTTTAGTCAGGAATTGATTCCGTATGACTTCAGAAGCATTTTCCATTTTGAATCACTCAAAAATATCAATTTTGAGTCAATTTATGCGCGTTTTTCTGAATATTACTATTGCTCAGAATAAAATTTTTCAGTAATTTGCTAATAACTTGGCTCAAAATCAATATTTTCGATTTTTATAAAAAGTATTCGACTCAGTACGCCTGGCCAAATATTTCTTAGCGATTTGAATTTGATGGCCTAGAAATCCAAAAATTTGGTTTTCTAGGCCACCGACCAAAACTGCTAAAAACAGGATTTTACGCTATTTTTGACTATCCTGAGGTGATCTAAGCTCAAACCCATCATTTTTCTGTAGTTTTTGTAGTTTGTAGCCACCAAGACTCAACCCTAAACTCACTCTTCTCCGCGGGGTCCTGACAGCTTACCACTGCCAGAAACACAGCTAAAAGTAGGAGAATTGGCTTAGAAATCATGGTTTCTCTCGGAAAAATTGTGAAATTTCGGCGGTTTTATAGGGATTCTAATGGGATTTTTTCACTCCAATAGATTTGATGACATGTCATAAAAGTAATAAAAATGGATGATGAAACATCACAACTTTATAGTTTTGTTGAGAGAATTTTGAGTTTCACTGCCTGTTTTCATAGATTTTTGGCTGAAATTAAACTTTCGAATCGAAAAAAAGTTATTCGAAACTCGGACTCACACGACATTCCGCAAATTTTTGAAAAAAAAATGAAAAAAAAAATTTTATCTGAAAATTTTCTTCTGAAATTTTTGCTCCTGAAACTCAAATCTCGGCTCTGAAACAGCTTAATTCGAACTCCTGAGCCGGTCAGCTTCAATTTGAGTCCCATATTGACTATTCTAGCTCAATTTCCATTTTCGCCAAGTTCCGGCGCGCGCGACGCGGCTGCGTCGCGGTCAAAAAAAGAAAATGAGCTAGGGTAGTCGATATGGGGCTGAAATTGAAGCTCTTGAAATCAGGAGTTCGAATTCAGACCCCATTTTGTCTAGTTCCGCTCTGTTCCCATTTTTTACCTACCGGCACGCGACGCGACCGCGCCGCATCCCTAAAATTGAAAATTGAGCTAGGATAGTCAATATGGGGCTACAATTGAAGCTAGTGAGCTCGGGAATCCAAATTTCCAGAAATCAAGAGCAGTAAATCGAAATTAATCGGGAAATGAAAAAAATCCAAAAATTTATTCTGAGCAATACATGGAAACCTCCATTTTGAGACCATTTTTCTTGGATTTTCACCAAGTAAACTGAATTTTTCAGCAAAAACTGTCAATTCTGTCCACGTGGCACTTTCCAAAACGAGGAGCAAGAGTCCACCTGCAAACTGTGCCCACCGGACCATACGACAGCTGCTCCCGGAGCCACAGCCGAGTCTCAATGCTACTCAACGAACCAGTGCTCCACAGGAGAGTACAACTGCTCCTGGCACGCGAACTGTATCGATTTACCGGATGAGAATGATGTTCCGAGTTATGAGTGTCGTTGTAAACCGGGATACCGTGGAAATGGGACCCATTGTACTGATGCTTGTACGGATTTTTGTCTGAACGATGGAATTTGCAAGAAGAATAATATCGGAAACGTTGAGTGCATTTGTAAGGAACACTTTAGTGGTGATCGATGTGAACTTCGCTTCCAAACCTCCAACTCCAAAATGTGGATCGCTACCGTAATCGGTGGCGTTGTGGTCATCGGAATCATCGTTGTCATCATCGTTTTTATGATTTCGTTCCGTTTCAATCAAGTGCAGGATAACAATGAGAAGTCTTCCAATTTCACGGATTTGTCCCCCACTGCCAATAATATTCTCTATGGAACACCTCCTGTTTGTGAGTTTTTTTTTCATTTTTTTTTTGGGATCTGGGTGGTCTAGAAATTCATAACTTGGAATTCTAGGCCATCCTTGGATTTTTCCCCGAAAAAAAAATGGCTGATAATTTTAAGCACACTGGTTTTTAGAAAACTCGAAAATTCCAGTTTTGAGCAAAGTTATGAGTTGATGGCCTAGAAACCCAAACTTTGGATTTTTAGGCCACCAACATCCATAATGTGGTTCACACTCGTCTGATTATTCTGAGTCGATTCGCGTTTACAGAATTCCAGTTTACTCATTTTGAGCCGAGCTACAGCGATTTTAGCTTGGTGGCCTAGAAACCCAAAATTTGGATTTCTAGGCCACCAAATTCTAAACAATAAGAAATGTTCAACTAAGCCTCCCAAGTCATTTGCTTTTTAAAAAACTCAAAAATGTTGATTTCGAGCCGAGTTATTAGCGAAATACTGAAAATTTTTATTCTGAGCAATAGTAATTTTCAGAAAAACCGGCATAACTCGGCTCAAAATTGATATTTTCGAGTTCTAAAAACAGAAACATGTTTCTCACGTAATTCGGAACAGTATTTATAAAAAATTTGAAAAATTTAGAGTGATGGCCTAGAAATCCAAATTTTCGAAAAAGTTAGGCCACGACTAGACTTTGATTGGAAACAAACCTGGATAAAATTTTGAATCAATTGGTGTTTAAAATAACTGAAAATATTCATTTTGAGCCGAGTTATAGCCAAATTTCTGAAAAATCCTATTGCTCAGAATAAAATTTTTCAGTATTTCGCTAATAACTCGGCTCAAACTCAATATTTTCGAGTTCTGTGGGAAAAATCTTGCTCAAAATAACTTGGCAAATATTTCTTGGGTCCCAGATCATGATGGCCTAGAATTCTGAAATTTGGGTTTCTAGGCCACTTGGTTCAAAATCAATATTTTTAGTTCTGTAAAAGCCAACTTCCTCACAATTTTCTCCTAAACAAAAAAGTTCCAGGCGAGCCCCCACGAGCATTCGGCTACTACTACGAAGATGACGATGTCTATGAGACAAAAACCATGGGAAACAACAACGGTTCGGAACGTCGTCCGACCACTTCTACCGTAACCTCAATGGGTCAAACGATGAGTCGAGCCATCGAGCAGCACAAGTACGATATTCGGATGAGACAGGCCCAACAGCATATGTATCAGCCATCCAATAATAATAATGATGAGTAAAAAAAATTCAAAAAAAAAATTTTTTTTTTGGAAATTTTTTTCTTATTCTCGAAAATTTTCTGAATTTTAGACTTAGATATTGCCAAATTAGGATTCCTGAGCTCATTAGCTTCAATTTGAGCTCCATATTGCCTAGCCTAGCTCACTTTTGATTTTCGACCGCGACGCGACCGCGTCGCGTAGGTCTAAATCAAAAATTCAGCTAGGATAGGCGATATGGAGCTCAAATTGAAGCTCTCAATCTCCTGAATCTGAATTCGACAATATCTGTGTCTAAAATTCAAAATTTTTCTCTAAACGGGTCCCCACTGACACGGAATACCTAATTTATTCATATAATTTCTCGAAAAGTGTCTTTCTCCCCCCAATCTGCTGTTCTTGCGAATTCAAGAAAACTTCTCTGAATTTTTTATTGATTTTTTTGTTTCGAATTTCCCAAAAATTCATATCGAAAATCGTGTAAATACCCCGCACCAGTACCTCATATCATTTCGTGTTTCAAGTTAATTTTTTGGTTTTTTCACAGATAAATATTTTTATGAAAAATCATGGTTTTTCCGAGTAAAAAAACCGGGAAAAATGAGCCAAAAATCAAGCCAAACGGCCGATTTTTGAGGCGGTGGCCTAGAAACCCAAAATTTGGATTTCTAGGCCACCAGATTCTAAGCTGTAAGAAATGTTTGGCAGGTTGTACTGAGCAAAATGGAATTTACAAAACTGAAAAATATTGACTTTCACCCGAGTTATTAGCAAAATACTGAAAATCTTTATTCTGAGCAATAGGTAGAAATTTTTTTTTCGCTAAAACTCCGGTTAAGATCGATATTTTCAAGTTCTGTAAATTGGAAATGGCTTAAAAATACTTGAAAAACCATTTGCACACCAAATTCACAAAAAATTAGTTGGTGGCCTAGAAACCCTAATTTCAAAAAAATTCGGTCACCAAACGGTAAGCAAGTTCAAAATGTTTGAAATAATGTCCCAAACTTATTGCAAGTTACAGAACTATAAAATATTCAACACGAGCAGAGTTATGACCAAAACACTCCGTGGCCTAGAAATCCAAAAGTTGGAATTCTAGGCCATCATGCATATTTGGGCTCAAATTGTTCACCTAGATGCCCTGAGTATAGCGCACTTCTCAGAACTCAACAATTTTGATTTTGGGACGAGTTATAGCCGAAATGCTGAAAAGTTTTATTCTGAGCAATAGTTAAGTTTGGAAAATCGCTAATAACTCGGCTGAAAATCAATATTTTTGAGTTTTCTAAAAAGCGTTTGATTCAGAAAAATGTGGCAAACATTTCTTATTGACTAGAATTTCCAGAATCCGATGGCCTAGAAAACCAAAAATTTGGGTTTCTAGGCCATCAGTCATAACTTCGTTCAAACTGAATATTTTTGAGTTTTTGAAAAACAGAAATGCTTAGGATGGCTTAGGAAGTGGATTCCTAGGCCATAAAGTAGAAAAAACAGATTTTTCAGCAAAAAATTTTCATTATTGAAAGTGTGTGAAAGTGATGGAATATTTCTGGGGGGTGGGATCATCTGGGGGTGGTGGTGGAGGACCAAAAAATGAAAATGAATGATGAGAAAAAAGAATTTTTTGTGGATTTTGGGGTCATCATATGTACATAAATTACAAACCGAGAGAAAAATTATTTTCGAAAAAAAATTTTTTTTTTTTTTTTGAAAAAATAATTTTTCATCTCAAAACATATTTTATAAGCGCCTATGGGTGTCTTAGGGGTGGAGAAAGAAAAGATCGGGAAACCAAAAAAAAAGTCAATATGGATTCTGAGGGGGCGTGGCTTACAAGTGAAGGGAGGAAAACGGGGAAGGAGGGGGGCGGAGTCGAATCGATTCAGGACTTTTAGACATAAAAATTTTGGAGCAATTCGCAGGAAAGGGGGCGTGGCCTAGAACAAAAAAATTGGCAGAAAAAAGGGTCCTAGAAAAAGTGTTTTTTTTTTGGGTTTTTGAAAAAAAAATGTTTTTTTTGAATACCCGCCGACACACATTTTGTTTTTGTAACGCGCTGGATTACGGTAACTGGGGGAGAAAAAAAAAGGCAAAAAAGAAAAAAAACAGATCGGGAATTGGGGTGGCCTGGAAAAAGTTTTGGGGGGAATTTGAAATTTTTTCGAATTTTTTTTTGATTTCCAAAAAATCTTTGGATTCTAGGATCAGATTTTGTTAGATTTGGACTTTTGAGGTGATTAGCTTCAATTTGAGCTCCACATTGACCCCCTTAGCTCAATTTTGGTTTTTGACCTACGCGACGCGGTCGCGTCGCGGTTTGGCGCCAAAAATTGAAATTAAACTAGGATAGTCGATATGGGGCTCAAATTGAAGCTAATAACCTCAGAAGTCCGAATCTCACAAAATCTAAGCCAAAAAACTGAAGATTTTCGAAAAATAAAAAATCCGAAAAAAATTTTGTCTAAAAAAAATTTTTTTTTTGAAAAATTCAAATCCCCGCCAAAACTTCTCCGGGACTTCTGGCTTAGCATATTTGTATCAATTTTTGCGAAACGAGGAGAAAAAATCAAGGAAACCGTACGGGGCAAATGGGGAGGGATGGTTTGTGTGGTGAAAGAGAAAACTTAAAGGGACAAACAGTTTTAAAGGATCATTGGGGTGGGGAAAGTCAAAAAATATTTGTGATGCCTAGACGTGTTGTGTTTTGGGTTGTGATTGAACCAAATGTACATCAATTATGTGGGAAAATAGCGAGAGAACAAATCAATATACACAGAATGGACGGGGATGGTCTAGAGGCCTCCTCAGGAAGGGAGGGGCGTGTCCTTTTCAAAAAATGTATGGTGATAAAATGAGAAAGTGTGACTGAAGTTGGGTTTGGTGGGAGAATTCGAAAAATTTAGAAAAAAAAAATTTTTTTTCGAAAAATATTTTTTTTCTTTTTTGGAAAAAAATTATTTCCTCACTGATGTTTCAAAATCTTAGTCCGAAATTATCAAATCCAAGTTCCAGAGCTCACCAGCTTTAATTTGAGCCCCATATTGACTATCCCAGCTCAATTTTGGTTTTCGACCGCGACGCGACCGCGCCGCGTAGGTCAAAAACGAAAAACGAGCTAGACTAGGCAATATGGGGCTCAAATCAAAGCTGGCAAGCTTGGAAAGTTGAATTCGACAGTTTCAGAGCTTGGAATTGAGTTTGAGATGCAAAAAATTACAGAAAAAAATTTTCAGAAAAAAAATTTTCAGACAAAAAAAATTTTTTTTTTCAAAATAATTTTTTTTTCTATACCAAACCTCCAGTCACGTTTGAAAATTTTTTACATTTTTCTAAAACTACCGTACTCCCTGAGCTTCTAGAGAAATGACCAGTCTTATGGTAATTCAAAGGGAAAAATGAAGAGAGAGAGTGAGAAAGAGAGGTTCAGAGAAAAAAAAGAGAAGAGGTGTGTTGGGGTGGAAAGGGATCACAATTGGATTGATAAAATATGAATAAAAACAGCAAGAAAAAAACAGAGAAAAATTAGGGAAAAATAGGGAAAAAATAGTGAAAATTAGGCGAAATTATATGTACATAACACGGGATTTTAGGCCATTTCAGGGGCCAAAATTCGAAAATTTTAGGCCAAAAAAAGAGTTTACGAGAAGTCCATATGATAGTGACCGGAATTCTGTTGTTGTGGATTAATTGGATCTGGGGAGAAACCGGAGGCATCCCAATGGATATCTGGAGACATTTGAGAACTGTGGAAGTGTGGAGATGGGTGGGCGACGGCTGACGACAAAAGTTGATCTCCGTTCATCATTGGCTGAAAAATTATCGATTTTTCACGGCAAAAAAAAAACCTTGAAAATAGGCCAAGAATCAAACTGAAAGCTTCATTTTAAGCCGAGTTATGGCTTATGGCCTAGAAACCCAAAAATTGGAATTCTAGGTCACCGGATTCTGAAAACTAAGAAATATTCAACACAAAATCCTGAGCAAAATGGTTTTTGGAGCTCCGAAAAATATTGAGTTTCAGCCGAGTTATTAGCGAAATACTGAAAATTTTTATTCTGAGCAATCGCAATTTTCAAAAAATTGGATATAACTCGGTTCAAAATCGATATTTTCGAGTCCTGTAAAATGCATTTGGCTTGAGAACACTCGAAAAAACATTTTCACGTGAAACCTACAAAAATTGAGTTGGTGGCCTAGAAATCCAAATTTTGAGAAAGTTAGGCCACCAAACGGTAAGCAACCTAGACACGGCTGAAATAGTGTCACAAACAAGATGCAGGTCACAGAACTCAAAAATATTCAATGCAAGCCGAGTTATGACCAAAACACTCCGTGGCCTAGAAACCCAAATTTCCGGATTTCTAGGCCATCATGCATATTTAGGCTCAAAATGTGCGCCAAATTCCGCTGAGCACAACGCTTTTTTCAGAATTGGAAAATATTGATTTTGAGCCGAGTTATAGCGGAAAAACTGGAAAATCTTATTCTGAGCAATAGCTAATTTTGGAAAATCGCTAATAACTCGGCTGAAAATCAATATTTTTGAGTTCTCTAAAAAGCAATCGATTCAGAAAATCATGCCAAATATTTCATAGGTCTCAGAATCCAGTGGCCTAGAAATCCAATTTTTTGGGTTTCTAGGCCACCTCCCTAACTTCGTTCAAATTCAACATTTTCAAGATTGGAAAAAACAGACATGCTCAGGATGGCCTAGAAAACACGAAAACACTCCTAGGCCACCAAATAGGATAGACTCATGCAAGTGAAATCAAACCACAAAGTAGAAGCTTACACATACATTGATATCATCCATCATGAGATCGGAGAACGCGTTATTCGCGCCGGCACCGGGCAATTTCCACGACGTCGGGCCACTCGTCCCTAGAATTCAACAATTGGCTCCAGAAAGCCACGTGCATAGGTGGTTTGAATTGGCTCACTATAATCTGGCGGCGACGCCGATCCGACGGAGAAAAAGCTGTCCGATGGGGCGGAGTTGTTCATGAAACTGTTCTGACGGGAGTCATTTGGAGAGGTGATCTGCATGGCTGCCGTGTTGTTGGTCACTTCCGATAGGAAACCGGAGGTCGACTGAAAATGGAGACCCCATTGGATAGGCTAACGTGACCCTAGGTGGCCTAGAAATCCAGTCAGTTCGGCCATCAAATTTTGAGACCTTAGAAATATTTGGCAAAAAATTCTGAGCATTATAGTTTTTAGTGCTTCAAAAAATCTCGATTTTGAGCCGACTTATACCGTTTACGCAGTTTTTTTGAAAATGGCCTAGAAACCCAATTTTGCGTTTTCTAGGCCATCATCGAATTTGAAAATCTAATTTATAGGAAATGTTCGCTACATTTTTCCAAACAAAATCCAATTTAGTGCTTTCGAAAATCTTAGTTTTGAACGAACTTATTACCAATTTTCTAAAATTTCCTATTGCTCAGAATAAAACTTTTCAGTATTTCGACTATAACTCGCTTCGGACTCAATATTTTCGAATTTTACAAAAACCATGTTGCTTGGCACAAAATTCTACATCGATTCCATATACTTAAGTTTTGGTGGCCTAGAAATCAAAAATTTGGTTTTCTAGGCCACCGAGCTCAGTTTGGGCTCGAAATGCGCGGAATGATGCGCTGAGCAAGATGGAATATTCAAAACTGAGAAATTTTGATTTTGAACCAAGTTATGGCTGAAATACTGAAAAATTTTATTCTGAGCAATAGGTAAAAAACTTATTTGGCTATAACTCGGCTCAAAATCAATATTTTCAATAGCTCTAAAGACCATTATAATTGGGACAACCGGCTGAATATTTGTTATTTTTCAGATGGCCTAGAATCCCAAAAGTTGGATTTCTAGGCCACCACCCAAAACTACCAGAAAACTCACCACAAAGCTGCCAGTTGGTGTGTGATTTGGTGGCGACTCGTCAATTTCCTGCTTAATGGGCCTCTCGATAAATTTTGGGATTGGTGGCAAATGACTTGGTGGCAATTGGACACCTTGCCGGGCAAGCATCTCCTCCAGCTCCTTCACTCGGTCTGCGTACTTTTGTGCCGTGTTCTCCAATGATTTCTGTTGTTGTTGATGTTTGAGTGCCTGTTCTCTGTCTTTTTGAAGGACTCTGATGTAGTCACATGAGGCTTTGAGAATTGTTCCCTTGTTCAGTTTCATGTCTCTGAAAATTTTTTTTGGTTTTTGCACCCAAAAATATTTTTTTAGCTAAAATATGCTCAAACTTGAGTTTCCGAGCCTGAGAGCTTCAAAATGAGCCCCGTATTGCATAGGTTTGCTCTACTTTGATTTTTGGCGCGTGCGGCGCGGTCGCGTCGCGTGTCAGAAGATCAAAGCTGCAAATTGAGCGAAACTAGGGAATATGGAGCTCAAGTCGAAGCTTCTGACGCCGAGAGTTTCAAAATGAGCCCCATATTGCCTAGTATTGCTCTATTTTCTTTTTTTTTCGGTGCGGCGCGGTCGCGTCGCGTGTCAGTGGATCAAAATTGAAAATCGAGCTAAACGAGGCATTAGGGAGCTCATTACGAAGCTCCTGAGCCCGAGAGCTTCAAAATGAGCCCCATATTGCCTAGTTTCACTTCATTTTCAATTTTGATCTACTGACACGCGACGCGACCGCGCCGCACCCGCCAAATTTCGAAATAGAGCTACTATAGGCAATATGGGGCTCATTTTTGAGCTCTCAGGCTCAGGAGTCCTAAAATGATAGTTCTAGACTCACTCTGATGTGTTCTTTGGCAACATTTGTCCGAGCTCCTTGATTCTGTCGTTGATGTTGTATCGGCGGCGGCGTTCAACTACAAATTTTTTTCGGGATAGGTTCAGAATTTCGGTGGTGGATTTGGGAAGTTTTTCTAGTCAAAATGCAAGTTTCAGAGCTCAAAAATATGGGTTTTGAGCCGTGTTATAAGCGAAATACTGAAAAATTTTATTCTGAGCAACAGGTAATTTCAGAAAATCGCTAATAACTAAGCGGAAAATTGATGTTTTCGAGAGCTCTAACTTGCATTTTGATTGGGAAATTAAACTGAACAAAAGTTAAGTTTTAGAAAATTGGAAAAAAAAATTTCAGACAAAAAAAAATTTCAGCCAAATCAAAAAAAAAATTTTTTTTTAATTGTTCCCCCGAAACTCACTCATATTATGAATATCCTTCTTCCTACGATCCCTGTAGTAGTCCTCCGGATCGCCGTTGCTTCCACCACCGGATCCACCGGATCCACCTCCACCAGTGCCACTATTCGAGACCGCTCCAATCATCTTCTCAATGTCAATTGAACTTGTCGGCGCCGAACTTGAAACAACCTACAAAGCGACGAGAGAGTATTTGAAAATGAGAGAGTGGCAGAGAAACAGAAAGTTAGATAAAAATCTAATCTAAGAAGAATTGGGGGGAGTGGGGGGAACCGGTTACTTTTTGGCGGTGAAGAGAGAAGATTCACTCTTATTTTTCACTTTTTTTTCGAAAAAAAAAGAGAACCTTAAAGGCGCATGGTCAGATGTGATGTGATTCTTGGTTATAAATAGATAATCAAACTTTTTTGGGGATAAAAAAATTTTTTGAAAAAAAAAATTTTCGAAAAAAAATTTTTTTTTTTCAAGTTGATAAAAAATTTTCTTATGCTCAGAATGAATACTAAACCCAAAAAGAAAAGCGAAAAATGAAAAATCTCGGTGAAAAACACGCCCCGCTACCCTATAATTTGCTCTAATAACATGGTGCATCGATCAACACCGCTCGAAAGTGGGCGGGGCCAAAAAGGGGCGGGCCCAGCGGATTCTAGAACGCTGAAAACACTATGCGCCTTTAATTCCCTGAGAATGAAGATTACGGTACCATACCTGTCTAAAATTGTTGGACATGGCATTTGGAATGGTGATTGGACTGCCCGAGTGTCCCGAACCGGCACGGCTACTCGATCCCGGAATTGGTCGTGCCATTGACATGGTTTTCTCACCGCCAATTGTCATCTGGAAATTATTGGGAGCTTAGAAAAAATTCTAAAAAAAAATTTCGAAAAAAAATTTATTTGTTGTAGGCTGAAAATTTTTTTCCACACCCTAACCTCGAAATTATGTTCTGAAAATGTGAAATTCAAACTCCGGAGCTTGTGAGCTTCAATTTGAGCCCCATATTGCCTACCCTAGCTCAATTTTCGATTTTTGAGGGCGCGGTGCGGTCGCGTCGCGTGTCGGTAGATCAAAATTGAAAATGGAGCAAAACTGGGCAATATGGGGCTCAAATCAAAGCCACTGAGGTCAGGAGCTTCAATATGAGCTCCATATTACCTAGTCTAGCTCAAATTTTGAAATTGGCCAGTGCGGCGCGGTTGCGTCGCGGTCAAAATTAAAAATTGACCTAGACTAGTCAATATGGGGCTCAAATTGAAGCTGGTGAGCTCCGAAACTCAATGTTGACAATTTCGAATCAAAATTTTGAGGTTTGAGTCGAGAAAAAATTTTCAGAATTTTTTTTTCAGTAAAAATTTTTTTTTTGAATTTTTTTTTTGGGTTAACTAGCAGTATCAGGACAAAAACAAAAAGATTAGTAATCAATATTTTTTTCGCAAGGGACGACTAACCGGTCTGGTAGCACCTGTCCTTCTGTGATGCTCCTCCTCCTCTTCCATTCCCATCAACTCATCGATTATCAGGTCGTCAAGCTGAAAAGGGGCGGGGTTTAGGGTTTTTAGATTTTTTCTTGGTTGGTTTAGGTTTGATCAAAGCATCTAGAATAAAAATTTGAAACAAAAAAAAATTTTTTTTTGAATAAAAATTTTTTTTTGAAAAAAAAATCTACAGTAAATCTAAGATGATGGTTAGGTAACAAAACACGCAGACAAATATTAACACAAAAATTCAAATTTTCAAAAAAATTTAAAGGCGCATTACCTCTGATCCGAATACACTTCCATGCCCACCGGGGGTGGGGCTCTCGCCGAATCTGTGAATTTTGTCGCTTCCGTCACTGGGTGGTGAGCCGCGTGGCTGAAAAAAAAGAGTTGAGCTACGGTAGGGATAGAAAATACTTTTTGATTTTTGGCGGTAATTTTTTTTTCGGGAATTTGAATTTTTGAAAAAAAAAATTTTTTTCAGATTTTTTTTTCTGAAATTTTTTTTTTTCGGAAATTGTTTCTGAAAATCCCAGATTTATTCGCCACGTTTTCCCCGTCAAAATGCATTTTTCAGAACTCAAAACTATTGAGCCGAGTTATAAGCAAAATACTGAAAATCCTTATTCTGAGCAATAGTTAATTTCAGAAAATCGCTATTAACTCGGCTGAAAATCCATATTGTTGAGTGCTCTAAAAACCATTTTGTTCAGAAAAATGTGACAAACAATTCTTATTGACTAGATTTTCAAATTTGGTGGTGGCCTAGAAATCCAAAAATTTGGGCTTCTAGGCCACCTCCAGTAACTTGGCTCAGAATCCACATTTTTGAGTTCTGAAAAAAAAACCAATTTTCCCCCATATTAACCTGATTTCTAGATCTGACAGAATACGGTCCACTAGGGCGCTTTTGCATCTTAGCCGACGGTGGACTCGGTGATTTACTGGAACTATTGCTCATAGAAGATACATATGAGAATAGTCGCCGATCATCGGCCGACGGACTCCAACGTGGATTCGTGGGGGCGGAGACTAAACGTCTTCTTGAGGGTATGGCCCGTGATCTTGAAGAATTCGGGCGGCCCACAAGCGATGCAAGGGTCTCATTCGAAATATCATGGTGATGGTGGTGGTGGGCGGAGCCTAGGCCGTCATCGTCGTCTGCCATTGTATTAGGGGGACTTGGTAGTTTGGGGGCCGGCTAAAAATGGCAGTTTGACGAGGTGAGAGAGAAAAAATTGGAAGAGACGCAGAGAAAATTCAAGCACCAATGTACACAATGATAAGGAATTAATGAGACGGAAAAGGGCAGAAAATAGGTGGAAAATGACATTTATTGTTCGATAATACCTAATAAAGTCATTCAAAACCAATTAAAATAGCCAAAAACCCATGAAAATCACAAAAAAACAGACGTGGCCTAGAAACCCAAAATTTTGGTTTTCTAGGCCACCAAGTCTCAAGTATGATCGAAATGTGTGAAATAACGTCCTGAGCAAAATGATCTTTACAGAATTCAAATTTATTGAGTTTGAGCCGAGTTATAGCCAAAATACTGAAATTTTTTATTCTGAGCAATAGTTAAATTCACAAAAACCGTAATAACTCGGCGCAAAATCAATATTTTCGAGAACTCTAAATTGGATTTTGTTTAGGGGAAAATGGCAAATATTTCTTATAGATTAGATTTTCGAATTTGGTGATGGCCTAGAAAACTCAAAATTTGGGTTTCTAGGCCACCACACATAACTCAGCTCAAGAGGGAGATTTCAAAGTTCTAAAAACTGGAAAAGTATCCAGAAGTCAAAGAAAACAAGAAATTAGTTTTGCCATCCTCCTACCAAAAAAAAAGCCATCTGACGAACATATGTCCTTCTTTTCTGCCCCGCGTTTCGATTACTAATTGGATAGCGGAGGACATCTGTCAAGGCAATTTTTGTGGTTTCTGTCACTTTTATGGGGGTGTGAGAAAGGTCAAAAAGTCATAAAAATGGCGAAAAATCAATTTTATCATAATTGGAACCGGTGGCCTAGAAATCCAAAAATGAGTTTTCTAGGCCATCATATCTCAAGTAGGTGCGAAAGATGCGTCTTGGAATTTTAAACAAAATGGTGTTTGGAGCACTCGAAAATATGAATTTTGAGCCGAGTTATAGCCAAAATACTGAAAAACTTTATTCTGAGCAACGGGTAAAATTGGAAAATTGGTTATAACTGAGTTCAAAATCAAGATTTTTGAAAGTTCTGAACTGGATTTTGTTAAGAAAAATGTGGCAAACATTTCTTATTGATTAGATTTTCAAAATTGATGATGGCCTAGAAAACCGGAAAATTGGGTTTCTAGGCCATTTTTGAAAAGGTGTGAAAAAGGTATTTTTCAAAACCTTAGATTATTATAAGGTATTTTGAGCGATATTGAACCAATTTCAACCAGAAAAATCAGGAAAAATAACTACGAATAGAAAAAAGTGATCGCTGCGCCTTTAAATAAAGCCCCCGATCAAAATCGATAGAAATCGAATGGGACACAAAAGAAGAGACCCCAAGCAGTGTGTCTATGTGTATGTAGGAAAGGATAGAAAAAGAAAAAAGAAGCGAAGAAGAGGAAAGGGGCAATGCAACACATACACACAGCGGGTGAGGAGTATGACGGGGCGCGCGGCGAGAGAGTACACCAAGTGAAGAGAGTGGTTAGAGAAACATTCGAGAGAGTGCAGAGACGCAGAGTTTCTTTCTCTTTTTGAATGATATTTTGTTCGAAGCGAAAAGTGAGAGAGAGACATTTTCTGGAAAACTCTGGTACTCTCTACTTCTTTCTTCTTTTTTTTCTTTTTCTCTTTTTCTCTATTTTTGAAAAAGCAGAAGAATGACGAAGAAGAAAAAAGAGAGAGGATGGTGGTAATTACAAAGATGGATAGGGAGGCTGAAGAAGAAGGGGGCTCTTAGATGGAGACCAAAGATTAGAAGATTAGATTGTACGTGTTTTTGTTCTGGATAGGGTTTTTTGAGCTCAAAATCATCGAAATGTCACTGGAAACCATTGAAAACTGCTCAGAAACCATTATTTTTGATCCCCGAAAAATTTGGATTTGGTGGCCTAGAAACCCAAATTTTCGAGTTTTCTAGGCCACCGGATCTGGAACCCCACGAAATATCCGGAAAACTGTCCTGAGAAAAATGGTTTTTACAGAATCGAAAAGTACTGATTTAGAGCTGAGTTATAGCCGATTTACAAATTTTCTCTATTGCTCAGAATAAGATTTTTCAGTATTTCGCTTATAACTCAGCTGAAACTCAATATTTTTCTAATCTGTAAAAACCATTTTGCTAAGAAAAATAGGGCAAACATTTCCTAGAAACCGGAATTTTAATTTTGGTGATGGCCTAGAAATCCGAAATTTGGATTTCTAGGCCAGCACAAAATTCAAAAATCTGAACAATAAGAAAAACTTGGCAAAGAAGTCCGAGGTGATTGGTTTTTACAGAATTGAAAAATATTGATTTTCAGCTGAGTTATACCCAAAATACCGAAAAACCTTATTCTGAGCAATCGGAAAATTCTGTAAATCGCCAATAACTCGGCTCAAACTCAATATTTTTCAATTTTCTAAAAACCAATCGACTTGGGAACACTTCTCGAATATTTCTTAGGTCTCAATATCCGGTGGCCTAGAAATCTAACAATTAGGGTTTCTAGGCCACTGATCAAAATCTTGGTTTTTTGGTTCCCAAGCCATTTTCTTTGGCTAGGAAGGTCAAAAGAGTGTATAAGCAAATACTACTGGCCCCCTTTTCACTCATAACTCATCTCTGAGCCAATACGCAAGGGGGGGGGGGGGTAGAGCTCCAAAGCCCTAAGCCAGCGAGAAGAAGAGACACTAATCTAGTATTTATGAAATTTGACTCGATACAATTTCGTCTTCCAAACCAACCCAAAATCGATAAGAGACACAAATTTTATGACGTTGGTCATAAATCGTCAAAAGAGAGGAACACAACAGGTGACAGACGGTCAATTAACCACGGGTGGTCCTGTTGAGAGCAGAGGGATGGAGGAAGTGGGATTAGAGGGTGACAAGATGTCAGAGGATGATGAAATATGACTGAGAACCCTTTCGAATAGCAGAGATTGCTTAAATTTGCGTAAAACCGCTCGAATTTTCCAGAAAGATGATGGCCTAGAAACCCAAAACTTGGGATTTCTAGGCCATTACTGCAATCTTGAAATTTAGTCAATACAAAAAATGCACCAAAAAATCCTGAGCATTTCGGTTTTTAGAGCATCCGAAAATATTGAGTTTCAGCCGAGTTATAGCCGAAATACTGGAAATTTTTATTCTGAGCAATAGTAATTTTCAGAAAAACGCCTATAAGTCAGCTGAAGTTCAATATTTTTGAATTCTGAAAAAAACAGAAATATCTATAAACAATTTTGAACAATTTGTATAAAAAATTTCGAAAATCCGAGTAGATGGCCTAGAAACCCAAATTCAGAGTTTTCTAGGCCACCTATTGTTAAGTATACTCAAATTGTGCAGAAAGAAGTGCTGAACAAAACGCGATTTTCAGAATCAAAAAATCTCAATTTTAAGCCAAGATATGCCCGTTTTTCTGAAAATCCCTATTGCTCAGATTAAAAAATTTCGGTATTTCGGGTATAACTCGACTCAAACTCATTATTTTTTAATTTTGTAAAAACCAACTGACTCAGAAAAATGTGTCGCATCTTTCTTATTGAATAAATTTTCAAATTTAGTGATGGCCTAGAAAACCAAAAAATTTGGTTTCCTAGGCCATCAATCATTTCTGCTCCGATTTCGATGCGGTTTTGAGGTTTCGACCCGTGAATCTATATAAACAAATCAATTTCACCCCGGCGCGAAATGTTTATGTCTCTTTCCTTTCCCAATACTATCGGAAGAGAGAGAAGTTTATACATATATATACCTAGCCACCCCTCCTTTCATTTTACAACCATCAAAGAAGAGAAAAAGAAAGAGAGAAAGTCTTCCAGCCGTGTCTTCGTTTCGTTTCATTTTCCATGAAGAAGGAGAAAATAGGAAGAAGAAGGGGAAAAAGTGGGAGGAAACAGGTTGAGAAGAAGATGGATTGTAACATACAAAGAAGAAGAAAGTGGCGAAGGGGCAATTTTCCGAAAAAGAGTTTTATTACACTTTGATACGTTGAAAGGGAATAGTGGAACATCATTGGTTTTTACAGAATTTGAAAATATCGATTCTGGGTTCGGTGGCCTAGAAATCCAAATTTTGGTTCTCTAGGCCGCCACCAAAATTGAAAATCTCGTCAATAGAAAAGATGTGTCATGTGATCCTGAGCATTTTGGTTTTTAGAGCATCAAAAAATATGGATTTTCAGCCGAGTTATATCCATTTTTGTGGATTTACCTATTGCTCAGAATAAGATTTTTCAGCAATTTGCTATTAACTCAGCTCGAAATCTATATTTTTTGTTCTTTCAAAAACAGGTGGGCTCATGAAAGTCTGGGGCATAATTCTTAGGTTTCAGTTTTTCATTTTAGCTGATGGCCTAGAAACCCAAAATTCGAATTTCTAGGCCATCACTAAATTCGAAAGTCTAGTCAATAGGAAAGATGCGGCATAGTTTTCTGAGTCGATTCGTTTTTACAGAATCAAAAAATATTAAGTTTCAGCCGAGTTATATCCAAAATACTGAAAAACCTTATTCTGAGCAATAGCTAATTTTGGAAAATCGCTAATAACTCGGTTCAAAATCAATATTTTTGAGAGCTCTAACCCGGATTTTGTTCAGCATCACTTGCTGAATATTTCTTATTGACTAAAATCCTTGTGGCCTAGAAAACTAAAAATTCGGGATTCTAGGCCACCGGACTCAAACTTAAAATTTTTTGAAAAAAAATATTTTCGGAAAAAAAATTGAGCTCAAAATGCGAGTGGTTCAAAAGATCACCTCCGCATAAACCCCGGAAACACACACACAGACAAACAAATAGACAAAAGGTTGGAGGAGGGCAGAGAAGACGAAAATCGATATCCGATAGTTCTCCCCTTTTTCCTTCTTTTGTTCGTGTTCTTCATAAAACATGCCACACACACATAGACAAGCAGCTTCAATTATACTTTTGGCGGTCGAAAAGAGGGGGGGGGGGGGGGATACGCAACATTGCGTGATGTCTATTCATCATTTTATAATTAAAGGCTGGTGGTCTTTTGGTCCCTAATTGGTGGTCTAAACGTGTGAAAAACACCTTGGGAGGTGTCAAAAATCCACAAAAACCATTAAAAACCAATTTTGAGGTGATGGCCTAGAAACCCAAATTTTGTATTTCTAGGCCATCGGGAAATTTGAAAATCTAAACTCTAAGAAATGTTTGGCACGTTTTCCTTAGCCGACTTGTTTTTACAGAACTCAAAAATATTGAGTTTAAACCGAGTTATTAGCGAAATACTGAAAATTCTTATTCTGAGCAATAGCTAATTTCGGAAAAACAAGCATAACTCGGCTTTAAATTGAGATTTTTGAGTTCTGAAAACTGCAAGATGATCCACAAATTGTATGAAATCAATTCTGCTCAAAATTGGAGTTGGTGGCCTAGAAACCCAAAATTTGGTTTTCTAGGCCACCGAGGCTTAAGTATATGCAAAATGTGCGAAATGAAGTCCCAAGCAAGATGCAATTCACAAAACTAAAAAATATCGATTTTCAGCCGAGTTATAGCCAAAATACTGGAGAGAGCTCCACTCAACAAGAACCCATCAAAATTGGTTATTTATGAGGCGAGGAATTCTTTTGAAAACCCGCCAAACCTCATTCAGACATTGAAATAAATATATAGATGAAATTTATGGAAATGACTTTTAAGAATGACTAAAGGAAAGGGGAAGACAAAAGGACGGACAATAGGGGGGTAGTAGGAGGGTGAACCAATTATGTATGCGACGATGCGGTAACTCATTATGATATGCAAATAGACACCCCCCTAGTAGTCGATTATATGTCGCTTTTGTTTGACGAAGAAAGCAAATACGGGGGTCAAAATCGGTAGTTTTAGTGCCATGGCCTAGAAATCCGAAAAATTGGTTTTCTAGGCCACCAGAATTTTAGTCAATAAGAAATATTCAGCAAGTGATACTGAACAAAATCCAAATTAAAGCTCTCAAAAACATTGATTTTGAGCCGAGTTATAGCAAATTTTCTGAAATTAACTATTGCTCAGAATAAAATTTTCCAGTATTTTGGGTATAACTCGGCTTAAACTCAATATTTTTCAATTCTGTAAAAACCGATTTGTTCAGAGGAGCCAACCGGACATTTCTTATTGATTAGAATTTTGAAAATCCGTGTGGCCTAGAAATCTCACTTTTTGGATTTCTAGGCCATCACCATATTTGAATATCTAATCTATAAGAAAAACTTGCCAAAATTTAATAAGAAATTGTGTTTTTTTAGAACTGAAAAAAATTAACTTTAAGCCAAGTTATAGCCGATTTTCAAAATTTTACTATTGCTCAGAATTAAATTTTCCAGTATTTTGGATATAACTCGGCGGAAACTCAATATTTTTCAATTCTGAAAAAACCGGTAGATTCAGAATTTTCCACCGAACATTTCCTATTGTTTAGAATTTCAAAAATCCGTGTGGCCTAGAAATAACAAGATTTGGATTTCTAGGCCATGCTCAAAAAACAGGCAAGAAAGGAGCCAAAAATGATCTTTCGAGCCCGGGGGCACAAATCCTAAATCCGAAGTAGGATTTCGTGTACTTTTCTAGTTTTCTCTAGAAATTGTTAGACGAAAATGAAGAAGAACTGAACAGATTGTAATAATATGGAAGAGATGGATAGAATGAGAGGAGGACAGAACCTGTAGTGAGGAAAAGAGAAAGATCATATCTGGATTGGTACATATGGGAAAAAGGGAAATAGGAAATGATGTCTGACGCCGATGGATGATGTAATTCTTAGTTAAAAACCATGGTGGCCTAGAAAACCAAAAATTTGGATTTCTAGGCCACCGGATTTTGAGAGCCAAGAAATATCCGGGAAGTGATTATAAGTCAATTGGTTTTTACAGAATTGAAAAATATTGAGTTTGAAGCGAGTTAATAGCAAATTACTGAAAAATTTTATTCTGAGCAATAGGCAATTTTGGAAAAATGAGCATAACTCGGCTCAGAATCGAGATATTTCAATGATCCAAACAGCAATTTGTTTGGAATTTTATTTGGCATCTTTTCATGTCACTTAAGGTTAGGTGGCCTAGAAAACCAAAATTTTGGATTTCTAGGCCACCGACCGAAAATTCTCAGATTCTAGTTTTTAGACTATTTTTCTGCGTGTTAGAAGCTCTTGGAGTGCTAAAATGTCTCAGCAGACGAGAAAAAAAAAGAAAAAAGGAAAAAAAGAGAAAAGTAGAAAAGATACATTCTTCGTTGTCGCACTAAAAGTACTGCTGCCGGGCAGAGACTTTGGTCGATCGGCGAGAACAAAACATAAAAGTACAGAATGAGAACAACAAGGCGAGAGAGAGAGAGAAAAAAAGAAAAAAGTTGGATGGGTGATAAATGTGGAAAACGAGGGGTTGAAAGTGAAAGTTATTTTTGGATTCTGAATACGACAGAAGGGATTTTTTATCGGTTGAAAATCATTGAAAATCACTAGGAATCACTTTGAACAGCCAATAATGCCAAAAAATCGAAAATTCAGCTGGTGGCCTAGAAACCCAAATTTCGGATTTCTAGGCCACCCAGGCTTAAGTATACACAAAATGTGCGAAACACTGTGCTGATCAAAATGCCGTTTTCAGAATTGGAAAATATTGAGTTTGAAGCGAGTTATAGCCGAAATACTGAAAATTTTATTCTGAGCAATAGTTAAATTCTGTAAATCGCTAATAACTTCGTTCAAAATCAATTTTTTCGGACCTTCTAAAAATGAATTTGCTCAGAATTCTTAGCTGAGTAATTCCTAGAATTTAGATTTCCAAAATTGATGATGGCCTAGAAAACCCGAACTTTGGGTTTCTAGGCCACCAATTTCAAATTGCGGGTTTCGATTGGAAATGCGATTTTCAAGGTTTTCAAGCGAGTTTCTGGCAGTTTTTGGACGTTTTTAGCCCTCGGAGCCTAAGAATTCGACTTCTATGAAGCAGATGTTTTCAATATCCCAAATCGATACTAAGCAAACAGTGGTCTCTGTCTTTCTGAGGGGGATAAACAAAAACAAAATGCTGACGGGGTGGTCCTTGAAAAAAGCTGCGTCAATATGACAGAAGAGACCTCTCAGACACTACCCCGGCACCGAGTCTGAGAGAGGAGCAAAGGAAGTGTTTATTTGAATTTCCCGCCGCTGCTTTTTTGAACCAAAGATTAGAAAGACGTTTTTGTTTACCACACACAAAACATTGATTGATCTTTGGATACTGCAGGTTTGGAATGGTGAAAAATGCCAAAAAACACAAAAAAAGGGTCCGTGGCCTAGAAACCCAAATTTTAGAAAAGTTAGGCCACCAATCTCAAATAGGTGGAAGTTGTTCAAATTTTTTTGGCAATCAAAATGCAAGTTTCAGATCTCAAAAATCTTGATTTTAAGCCGAGTTATAGCAGTTTTTCCAAAATTAGCTATTGCTCAGAATAAGAATTTTCAATAATTCGCTAATAACTCGGCTCAAACTCAATATTTTTGAATTCCGTGAAAACCAATCGACTCAGAAGAATGTGGCAAACATTTCTTATAGATTAGATTTTCAAATTTGTTGATGGCCTAGAAATCAAAAATTTGAGTTTCTAGGCCACCATCTCAAAATTGGCGGAAACTCGCCTAAACTCAAATTGGCAACTTTAGAGCGAAAATTCAAGTGAAATTTGACTAAAAGTTGTTTACAACTTTTTCTCTTCACTCCTCCACCACCCCCTATCTCCGTCCGTCCGTGGTGCTTTGCTGCTATATGCTCTCTGTGGTGGTGTGTGCCTGGCTGATCGATGATAAACTTTGTGTGTGTTTAGAAATGTGAAATCGAGAGAGTGCTGGAAATGAGGAGAGTGCAGAGAGGCTAGAAAAGTTTAGAGATGGAAAAAGATTGCGGGGCTATAAAACCGATGGTGGGGGGGGACGTAGGAGAGATTTATGGGTGGTGATTTTTGTTGCCAAAACGAGAAAGGGATTAGGGACTCAGAAATGTACTTCCTGAGCGATTTCAGGCAATTTTTGACGAATCCTGGAGATTTTGGGGGCCGTGGCCTAGAAACCCAAAATTTGAAAAAGTTAGGCCACCAAACCTCAATTAGTGTCAAAATGTGCAAAATTGAATTACAAACAAAATGGATTTTACAGAATCGAAAAATATTGATTTTGAGCCAAGTTACGCCCACTTTTTTGAAAAATTCGATTGCTCAGAATAAAAATTTCCGGTATTTCGCTAATAACTCAGCTTAAACTCAATATTTCCGGATGATCTAAAAACCAATCGACTGAGAAAAACGGGCCAAACACTTCTTAGCTTTTAGATTTTCAATTTTAGAAATGGCCTAGAAAATTCGGAATTCGGGTTTCTAGGCCATCGCGCAAACTCGGCTCAAAAATGATCATTCAACTCGGTTTTTGTTTCAAGCTATTCATGACATCGAAAAAAATCAATTTCGACAAAAAAAAATCATAAAAAGAGGAGTGAACTGTGTGTGTTTGTTTGATATCGAGACAGGTGTGTGCCAATGTGTTCTAGTCTCTCTGTCAGGGCAATAAAAAACGGGAAGTTGGGCACAGAGTAAACACAACAATTTTCGGTGTTGTTCCGCACCTTTTTCGGACGCTTTTTCAGCGGAAAAAAACCGAAAAATCGCAAATTTCGTTCGGTGGCCTAGAAATCCAAATTTTGAGTTTTTTAGGCCATCAGGATTTTTTCTATGGAAAATGTTCGAAATTTGATTTCTAGTCGAATGGTTTTTACAGAATTGAAAAATATTGAGTTTGAGCCGAGTTATAGTCAAAATACTGAAAAATTTTATTCTGAGCAATAGTAAAATTCTGTAAATCGGGTATAACTCGGCTGAAAATCAAAATTTTTGAACTCTGTAAAAACCAATGTGCTCAGAAATTTTAGCTAAACATTTCTTATAGATTAGATTTTCAAATTTGGTGATGGCCTAGAAAATCGAAAATTTGGGTTTCTAGGCCACCACGTCATTTTTGCTCTGAATCGCTATTTTTGGAGTGTTATGCCCAAAACAAGGCATTTTGAGTCTAGATTTGATATTTTGACCAATTTTGATCCCTAAAAGTCCAAAAACTCATGGCTGACTCACTTTGTTGTTTACCCGCACCTTTCTCTCCCCACCAATGCTAATTTTTGAGCTCTCAAAATTTTCACAAATTCTCATTTTCCCCACTCTCTTTTTCCCACTTCCAACCCCAACCGCCAATGATCACATTTCCTATCGTCTCGCTTCTCTGCACTCTCTCACTCTCTCGTCGCTGTCTGGCGCCATGCCAGGTGAGAGAGTACGGCGGATTGCGGAGACACAGCAGAGATATTCGGTTTTTTGGCACTCGGCCAGGTAAACAAGTTTCGTCTCTTTTCGTCAGTTTGAAAAGAAAAAAAGAGTGGAGAATCAGCTGACTTCTTATCAATACATCTGTTCGGAAAATGGTTGGTTGAATGGAGCGGAAAAGGGCAGAAAGGGGTTGGAAACACACTCAAAAGTCATTGAAAATGGTCTAAACTGTCTAAAAACAGCCGGAAACAGTCAAAAATCGCAAAAAATCAAAAATTTTATCGGTGGCCTAGGAACCCAAATTTTGAATTTTCTAGGCCACCTAGGCTCAAGTATACTCAAAATGTGCGGAATTTTGTGCCAAGTAAAATACCGTTTTCAGATTTTGAAAAATTCGAGTTTCAGCCGAGTTATAGCCGTAATACTGAAAAATCTTATTCTGAGCAATAGTAAAATTCGGAAAATCTGTAATAACTTGGCTCTAACTCTATATTTTTCAGAGATCTAAACACCGTTTTGCTCAGAATGTTCAGCCCGACAATTCTTGGCTTTCAGATTTTTGAATTTCGGTGGCCTAGAAAATCTGAAATTTGGGTTTCTAGGCCACCATTTCCAAAATTCAAAATCCCTCCAAAAAGCCAGGAAAAACATGGGTAATTGTCCTTTGTGGACAGATGGTTAACGGACTTGTTTACAAAAAAATCTTCGAGAGGATGACGTTTTACAGGTCGTCCGTGGGGTCGCGTCCCGGGCTTGTTTTTATGATTTTGTTGATTGTTTTGTGGTGATTGGTCATTGAAATGGATAGGTAAGAACACAATAGTGTTTTGAACCCGGTTGAAAGTAAGGCCAACCTTAGCTGATAGGCTTTTACAGAACTCAAAAATGCGCAGTTTGGGCTGATGGCCTAAAAACCCAAAATTTGGATTTCTAGGCCATCATCAAATTTGAAAATCTAAAATCTAAGAAAACTCCGCCACATTTTTCTAAATTGTTTGGTTTTTGCAGAATCAAAAAATAGTGAATTTCAGCCAAGTTATAGCCAATTTACAGGATTTACCTATTGCTCAGAATACAATTTTTCAGTATTTCGGCCGTAACTTGGCTGAAACTCAATATTTTTTAGTTCTGCAAACTGGAAACTGATCGGGACACTGTTCTACACATATTGATAGTACTTGAGCCTAGGTGGCCTAGAAAACCCGAGATTTGGGTTTCTAGGCCATCAGAGCTTAAGTATATTCAAAATGTTTGGAATGAAAAGTTGAGTAAAATGCCGTTTTCAGAACTCAAAAATATTGATTTTCAGCCGAGTTATAGCCGTAAAACTGATTTTACCTATTGCTCAGAACAAAAATTTCAGGTATTTCAGCTATAACTCGGCTCAAACTCAATATTTTCAGGTGGTTTGCGGCTCATTTTGTAGGAAATTTTTAGGACTATAACTTGATATTAATTATGTTACCAAACCTAGAATCTAGCCCAGAATGGCTTGAAAATGGCCTAAAACGGCCTGGAATGGTTCAAAATCAAAAATCGAAAAACTGTTCTAAATAACCCTTCAAGAAGTTCTAAACAAAATTAATAAGGTTTTGAGCCCCCTTCAGAGGTACAGTAGGCTACAGTACTCTATTCAAAAGTACACCCCTCTCGTTAATTTAATTGCCTCCCTTCCAAAGTTCAGACCCATCAAAAAGAAAAAATTCGAAAACATCACTATCTCTTTCTTTCCTCCCTATACCATAGACCATCCGAGTACCCACGTCATCCGTTAGACACTCTGAGACGAGAGAGTGTCAAAACAAGAGACGGCAGAGAAGCGAGACACTCTGGAACACCACGTGGTGTCTGATGACTTTTCGAAATGTGTGTGTGTGTTTGTGTCTACGTGCCGATTGAAACGAAAAAATTCTTTTGGTGGGGGTCTGAGTGTTCTCTCAGTCTCTCCAGGGGGACTGAGAACGGGGGTATAAGTGCATAAAAACAGGAACTTTTTTTTTGGTTTTCGACCTCGGAAAATGGTCAATATACGCTGAAAAATCGAAAAAATCGGTCCAGGGCCCAAATTCAGATTTCGGGCCCCCGGGCCTGAACTCAAAAAATTTTTTAGACCAAAACATGGGCAATATGGGGCTCAAATCCTCACATTTCACCTTGGAAACTCAAATTTTTAGGTTTGACCTTGGAAAAATCGATACCGGGCCCAAATCTGAATTTTTCGATTTTAGGCCGTATGCTTTAGGCTCAGGCTCGGACTGAAAAAAAATTAGGCTCAAACCTAGCCAATACGGGGCTCAAATTTTCAGAAGTGACCTCAGAAACCCGAATTTGACACTCAGGAACCCTGGGAATCAACCTAAATCTCAAAACTGAAAAAATTCAAAAAATCGAAAATTTTCGATTTTTTCAAAACTCAATTTTTTGTGTTTTTTGAGGCATGGAACTACAATTTTAGGATTTCTGACCAAAAATCATGAAATTTGAGCCCCATATTGACCTATTTTGGGGAAAAATTGGAAAAACTGTGGGCCGACGGGGCCTTAAAGGGCGGAGCAGGGCAGGACCCCACATTAGAGGTTTTGGAGGTTCTAGACGAATTTTATAGGATCTAAAGTGGTAAAAACAAGCAAAAATACACCTAAATAGTCAATATTCTGTCAGATATAATTCACAAAAAAAAATTCAAAAATTCGAAAAAAAAATTTTTTTTTCAAAAAAAAAATTCCCGCCAAAAATTTTTTTTTCACAAATCAAAAAGAACTAACCTGTTGAATATTCCCGAACAACATTTGATGTGTCTGCTGCATTTTCCTCGGGCTACTCATCGGATTACTGTTTCCGCCGAAATAGCTCTGAGCGGGGGCGGAGCCGAACGGCGTTGTCGAGCCCATCGATCGTTGTGCAATTGGTATCAGATTTCCCGTCTCGCGACGTTGTTCCATCTGAAAAATCGAGGTAGAAATCGGTGGAAAATCTGGGAAAATGGGGAGAAATGGTCAGTTTTGGTGAAAATTTGGTCGAAAATGGTCAAATATGGCCTGAAAAGGCCTAGGTAGGCCTAAAAATGCCTAGAGTGGCCTAAATGAGGCCTCGAGAAACCTAAGCCCACTAAAATCGGTTTAAATCCATCAAAAAAACCCCCGAAAATCTAAAAACTCCAAAAAACCCGGAATTTCCAAAAAAAAATATTTTGAGCAAAAAAAATTTTCAGCATTTTCGCTATAACTCGGCTGAAAATCAATATTTTCAGACGGTCTAAAAACCATTTTGAAGCTTACTGTATACCTTACAGATTGAGCCGGAAACCATCTGAAAATCTTTATTTTGAGCCGAGATACGAGAGTTTTATTCTGAGCATTTTCTGAAAAATCTTGAAATTGGCAGTTACCAGCCTAAAAATGACCTAAAATCAGCCTAGAGCGGCCTTATTTTCTCACGAAAATAGTCCGCTCCTAGTTATTCATGATTTTAGAGCCAGACAGAAAAAGGCCTATTTTGGCCTTAAAAAGGCCCAAATCAAGCCTAAATCGGCCTAAAAACCTGAATTTTTTTTTCCAATCCCTCAAATTTTTCCTAATCACTCTCGAAAATCTCAAAATCAAAAACTAACTTCTCAAGAAACAAGGAACCACAAAAAAAAACAGAAAAGTCGATGATCATTGATGCTCACAGAGGCAGAGAGAAAAAATGTGCTCATTGAGCCCGATGGGGGGGAACACAAAACTAACTATTGTTTACTACTATTTTGGTTGGTGGCAACGACGGGGAAGAGGAGAAGCAGCTGAAAAAAATTCTGGCACCGTGCCAACACACATTCTAGAAAAAACAATTCCTTCGCGATTTCATGGGGGTA
This sequence comes from Caenorhabditis brenneri, assembly GCA_000143925.2. Lineage (NCBI taxonomy): Eukaryota > Metazoa > Nematoda > Chromadorea > Rhabditida > Rhabditidae > Caenorhabditis > Caenorhabditis brenneri. The sequence continues at coordinate 45,491 of GL379829.1, read as the reverse complement.
TGCGCCTTTAAGAGTCATTGTCTGAGAAACTCGACCATACAGGGCGAGTCCATGTAACACATCTGCCAAAGTTGACCGAATGACTTAATTTTTGGTATGATGGGTCCCTATGATGACCTCATTAAAAAACCACTTTAGAATTTAGGCTCCGCCCCTTTTGTCCAGGAGAGAATTTTCCAGAAAGTCGAAAATGGAAAATTTCCAAAAATTTAGATAGGCTCAAAAACTTTTCAGATTCAAGTTTTTGACTTAATTTTGAGTAGTTTTTGTGTTGACAACTTTTTCTAAACTCTTCGTTCAACACCCAAAAAATTCAATTTTCGAAATTTTTTTCCGAAAATCTCGATTCCCCAAACATTTTATTACTTGGCCCCGACGGGAGACATAGTTAATTTTTACCGTCTTGGTACCGGTCATTGATTCCCAGGTTATTAGAGCGAAACCCGAGGACCTTCTTTTTTTATATAGCAAAATGTACGATTTTTGAGTGAAAATCCATGATACCCCCCCTGTGGTGAAAAATGTGATGGTCTCGGATCGGGCTAATATTTCATTTTTGAGTTACCCACATAGAGACCTTTTAGATCCCAAAATATGAGCTTCCAATGTTTCGTTTTGTTTGAGTACCAAAACCACCCCAAATCGACCCTCCAGAAAGCACCTCAAATATCGGATTTTTTCCTTCCGGCGCCTGTAACTCAAGAACCGTTACAGCTAGAAAAAAGTTTTGTATTAACGGAAAGTAGATAATTGTACATATAAAAACTTTTTAGTTGACAACTTTTATGCAAATGCAGTGGTTGTTGAGATAGGGGCTATATACTTCACAGAACCTGATAAATTATTGTTGCACTACTTTTGCTTGAGCCGTTGTATCTCAACAACCACTGCATTTACAAAAAAGTCATCAACTAAAGACTTTTGACATGTATAATTATCTACATTTTGTTAGTACAAAACTTTTTTCTAGCTGTAACGGTTCTTGAGTTACAGGCGCCGGAAGGAAAAAATCCGATATTTGAGGTGCTTTCTGGAGGGTCGATTTGGGGTGGTTTTGGTACTCAAACAAAACGAAACATTGGAAGCTCATATTTTGGGATCTAAAAGGGGTTTATGTGGGTAACTCAAAAATGAAATATTAGCCCGATCCGAGACCATCACATTTTTCACCACAGGGGGGGTATCATGGATTTTCACTCAAAAATCGTACATTTTGCTATATAAAAAAAGAAGGTCCTCGGGTTTCGCTCTAATAACCTGGGAATCAATGACCGGTACCAAGACGGTAAAAATTAACTATGTCTCCCGTCGGGGCCAAGTAATAAAATGTTTGGGGAATCGAGATTTTCGGAAAAAAATTTCGAAAATTGAATTTTTTGGGTGTTGAACGAAGAGTTTAGAAAAAGTTGTCAACACAAAAACTACTCAAAATTAAGTCAAAAACTTGAATCTGAAAAGTTTTTGAGCCTATCTAAATTTTTGGAAATTTTCCATTTTCGACTTTCTGGAAAATTCTCTCCTGGACAAAAGGGGCGGAGCCTAAATTCTAAAGTGGTTTTTTAATGAGGTCATCATAGGGACCCATCATACCAAAAATTAAGTCATTCGGTCAACTTTGGCAGATGTGTTACATGGCATGATCGAGTTTCTCGGACAATGACTCTTAAGTTTTTTTTTGAAACTTTGAAACTTGAATTTTTTTTGAGCCTAACTTTTCCCCTATTCGATTCTAGTCAAAATGGTCAAAAAACCAAGTGAAAAGCTCTATTTTGAGCGGAGTTACGGTGATGGCCTAGAAATCCAAATTTGAGATTTCTAGGCCATGTTCAAATTTGAGAATCTAATCAATAAGAAATATTCGGAAAACCATCCCGAGCACAATGGTATTTACGGAACTCACAAATATTGATTTTGAGCCGAGTTATACTCAAAAAACTGAAAATTCTTATTCTGAGCAATAGCGATTTTCAGTATTTTGGGTATAACTCGGCTGAAAATCAATATTTTCGAGTTCTGAAAACTGGAAATCAATTGGGAAGTTAAGTGGAACAAATCCATATAAAATTTGTGATGGTGGCCTAGAAAACCAAATTTGGGAAAAGTTAGGCCACGGAGGCAAACTTCGTTTTTTTCGATTATATATCAGTTTTCAGCCCAAAAATGCGAGTTTAAACCCAAAATCCCTTGAATAACGTCGGGAAAACTTGGCAAATAGCCAACTCTCCCATTCATCTGACATCATTTATCACCTCTTCCAATCCGATTGTCTTCCCCCTTTATCTTCTTATCTTAGATAAATTATCAAGGTCCCTGATACCCTTTATCTTCTTCTCTCTTCACAGAAAATCCCATCAAGATAGGCGGAGGGAGACAGTTGGCGTTTTCGAAAAATTTCGTCGAAATGAGGTTGAAATTGAGCAAAAAAAAATGACATCAAAAACCCTCAGAAATCAGTTAGGAAACGTGGAAAACTTGTTAGAATCGCGAAAAAATCTCTAAAAACCTCGAAAAACTTCGAAAAACCTCATAAATCAAAATTTTTTCTCGTGGCCTAGAAACCCAAATTTTGGATTTCTAGGCCACCAAGGCTTAATTATATCCAAAATGTGCGGAATAATGTGCTAATCAAAATCCCGTTTTCAGATTTGAAAAATTTTGAGTTTGAGCCGAGTTATAGCCGAAATACTGAAAAATTTTATTCTGAGCAATAGGTAAATTCTGTAAATCCCTAATAACTCGGCTTAAACTCAATATTTTTCGCTTCTGTAAAAACCAATCGACTCAAAAAATGTGCCGAATATTTCTTAGAGTTTAGATTTTGGTGGCCTAGAAATCCAAAAATTTGGGTTTCCAGGCCACGGCCCTAAATCTACTTAAACTTGATATTTTTTGAGTTTTATAACCGCCAGAAATGTTAATAGGCTTAATTGAGGTCATTACTGATAAGATTGACTCCAGAGTACACCCCACACACCGGACAAAGGACGGAGGCACAAAATTCAAAAAAAAAATTTGGCGCCAATTTTTCAGAAAAAATTTCAAAGGGGGGGGGGGGACCACGTGGCAAAAAATAAACAAAACAAAAAACTTCCCATTGTCACCCCCCGGTCTAAGACGCATGACCGGTTCTCTCGGTCAATCAATTATTGTCTTGTCCCCCCCACTGCCGCCTAAGACTGAGAGAAGACACAGACCAACTACACAAAGTATCGATATCATCGAGTCTTTTTGTCGTCTTATCAAAAAACGGAATGAAATCACACATAGAGACAAAAATTCTGTGGGATTTTTATTGGGTCGGAAGCGCGCGCTCCGGACCAAAGTTTAAAGGGAGCCATGCGCCTTTAAGGTTCTTCTTTTTTTTTTTGAGTTTTAATTTTAGGAACTAAGTTTTGTTTGGATAAAAATTCTATATAAAATGAGCCATTAACCGCCCAAAAAGCTTAATTTTTAGCTGAGTTATAGCCAAAATACTGGAAATTTTTGTTCTGAGCAACTGTATATTGGCATATCTTGGCTCGAATCTTCAAACTTTCGATTTCAAGTTTACCAAAATGATTTCCCGAGTTTTCTGAGCATTTCCCAGCTTGAAAATCAAAAATCGAGATTGGTGGCCTAGAAATCCAAATTTCGGGTTTTCTAGGCCACCAAACCTTAAGTATACTCAAAATGTTTGAAATTACGGGCTGATCAAAATGCCGTTTTTAGATTTCAGAAATATTGATTTTAAGCCGAGTTATTGCCAAAATACTGAAAAAATTTTATTCTGAGCAATAGGAATTTTTAGTATTTTGGGTATAACTTGGCTGAAACTCAATATTTTTTGATTCTGTAAAAACCAATCGACTCAGAAAATTGTGCCGGATATTTCTTATTGTTTAGATTTTTGAATTTGATGCTGGCCGGGAATTCCGAAATTTGGAATTCTAGGCCACGTGGCATAACTCGCCATGGGATAGAGATTTTTGGCTGGGCTAAAAAGCAATCAAGCTGGGTTTAGTTAGGTATAAAAACTTTGAAATAGTAGTGGCCTAGAAAATTCAGGGGTGGCCTAGATTTGGATTTCTAGGCCAACAGGTCAAAATAGCTCTAATTAGGCCGAAAATGGCTCAAAAAATCCCAATTTTTTCGCAAAAACCTTACAATTTTTCCACTCGGGCCTCCAAAGGGAAACCTGGACGCGTTCGCCTGATACGGTTCATCATCATAAAACTGTTGTTGCCCTTGGCTAGTCGGTGGTGGTCCACCACCGGATCTCGAGTTAGCCGGCAGCCCGAGGCCACCCGGCGAGTTTAGTCCGCGAATCATACTGTATGGGGTACTGTAGTTTTGTTGGGGTTTGTAGTTTTTGTAGTCTAGAAGAAAAAAGAGATTTGGTGGGAATTCAAAAATTTGAAAAAAATTGAAAAAATTCGAAAAAAAATCGAAAAAGAGAGAAAAAGAAAAAGAAGTAATGGGCGCCCAAGGGCGCCGGGAGTGGTAAAAAGAGAGGAGACGGGTGGGTGAGAGAGTACACAAAATGAAGAGAGTGGCGAGAGAAACGAGAGACGGACAATGTGACATATCAAGAGGTCGGTCGACCCCCATCGCCCAAATACCCTCTTGTTTCTGTGTGATATCTCTCCGGAGGGGCGAGAGAGTGTTGATTGGAAGGAGGGTGGGTGAGGGGAGTTAGACAGTTTTTTTGTCGACTCTCTAAACTACTTCCCACCGATCGAGGCGGCTGTCTCTCGACTGATCGACCGATACCCTTCCCTTCAACAGGGTCGATTTTTGAGGAAAAGAAATTGAGAAGAAAAAGACAAAGTTGAAATTTTGGAAAAATTTATTTTTGGAAAACTAGTCAATAAGTTTTGTCCGCCGCAAAATTCTACACAAAATGAGCCGCAGAACACCAGGAAATCTTGATTTTCAGCCGAGTTATATCCGAAAAACTGGAAATTCTTATTCTGAGCAACTGTAAAAATCCTAAAATGAGTATATCTTGGCTCAAACTCCATATTTTTCGATTTCAAAGCTACCAAAATCATCAGCTAATTTTTCTGAGCAATTTCCATCCTGATTAGAGTTGATGGCCTAGAAACCCAAATTTTGGTTTTCTAGGCCACTCAACCTTAATTATATTCAAAAGATGTGTAATTTCAAGCTAAGCAAAATACAGTTTTCAGATTTCAAAATTTTCGGTTTTGAGCCGAGTTATAGCCAAAATACCGGAAATTTTTATTCTGAGCAATCGAGATTTTCAGTTTTTTGGCTATAACTCGGCTCAAAATCAATATTTTTGAGTTCTGTAAAAACCAATGTGCTCAGAATTGCTTGGCGGACAGTCTCAAAGTTTTCTCGCCTAGAATTCCAAACTTTGGATTTCTAGGCCATCGAGGGGTCGGGTTGAAAAAAGAAGAAAGAAGAAGAAAGAGAAAATGGAAAAGAAGATGAAAAAGGCAAGAAGGTTGAAAAATTGAGAAGAATACTGTCTAAGAGAGAGGACAGGTGGGAGGGGGCAATGGATGGACAGAGAATGGCATTGAAAAGGACAAAAACGGCGCGAAAACAGCGGAATTTCCGAGGACAGTCTGGGGAGAATCTTGGGGCATTTTAGGGCTTTTTTTTAAAACTCTTCAGGCCCATTTTTTGGCCTAGATGGGGCTAAGATAGCTTCAGGCCATTTCGGGCCATTTTGAGCCATTTTAGGCCTTTCAGGCCTTCATTTTAGGCTAATCAAGACCTTTTTGAGGCAAGTTCAGGCCCATTTTCAGGCTGGAAGGGTCCAAATTAGTTTAAGGCCATTTCGGGCCATTTTGAGCCTCCTGAACACCCATAAAATGGCATGGGATCCTGCAAGAAACGATGGCCTAGAAATCAAAAATTTGAGTTTTCTAGGCCATCGGACAAAAATGGAACTAGAAAGTAGGAAACTTTGATCTCCATAAAAGTGGGCGGAGCCTAACAAAACCTAATCGAATTAACGCGAACATTCTATATACAAATCGACCAAACCCAAAACCCAAAAAACGGAAAAAACGACCAAAAAAGTGGGCGGAGCCAAAAACAGAACATCAAGATAAACAATAGTGAAGAGAGAGAGAGATTGTTTACCGGCGGAGAGAGAGGAATTCTAAAAATAGAGAAAGGGAGAAGGGGGCGGAGCCTAAAGGGGGGGGGACCAAATTGGTCAAATTTGCGTTTGGCGGAAAGTTCGGGAAGAGTTTTTTGAGGATTACGAAATGTTTCGTAATTTTTCGGGTACAAAGTACAAAGTACAAAAACTACAAACTACAAAAAAAATTGAAAAAATATTTTTGTAGTTTGTAGTTATTGTAGTTTGTAGTCTCTGGGCCAGGCTACAAACTACAAAAAATCCAAAAAAAAAACCTCCCGACATGGTGCATCGACATGCTTTTTCCTAGCTTCGGGCAATTTGATTTTGTAGTTTTTGTAGTTTATAGTCTCAGGGCCAGGCTACAGAGACTACAAACTACAAACTACAATAACTACAAAGACTACAAACTACAAAAAATCCAAAAACCCCTCCCGACATGGTGCATCGACCTGTTGATTTCCTAGCTCCCGGGAATCTTATTTTGTAGTTTGTAGCCTCCGAGTCAAACTACAAAGACTACAAACTACAAACTACAAAAAAATCCACACAAAAAAAAACCAAAAACTCTTATCAAATATTTACTCAAAATGACATCATTTTTCTAAAAAAAAACATGTTTTTATTGATTTTTTCAAAAAAATTTTTTTCAAAGTTCAATTTTTTTTGAAATCTATTCCCTAACCTTGATGAGAGAACAGTGTGAAAACGGAGAAAAAATGACGGCGGCAGATGGTATTGGTGGCTATTAGGTATTAACTGTCGGGCCGCCGTCTTAAGGCGTCAAAGATCACCACAAAATGACGAAGAAAAACAACAAAAACTGTATTCAGGGAAGAGATGGGTTAGGACAGAGATCAATTTATTGATTTTTTGATTTTTCAAATTTTTCGAGGGCAGGACCCCCTCCAACTGTACTTTGAACCAACCTGTTCTGGCTGCGGAGCTTGGCGTGGGTGGGGGGGGGGGGGTGAGAGAGTGAGAGAGACGCAGAGAAGCTAGACACAAAACCTAGAACCTAAAATTTGTTCCCCACAAAAAAACGATCAAAATGATCCAAAAACCAAGTGAACAGCTCAATTTTGAACGGAGTTATAACGATTTCAAGTTATCAGCGATAGAGTGAGAGAGCGCAGAGAGGCTAGGCATCATTATCAAGAAATTTATACCTAAACTTTCTTCTGCTTGAAAATCCCTATAAAACGGTGCAAAAACCAAGTCAAAAGCTCTAGTTTGAGCGAAGTTACAACGCATGGCCTAGAAATCCAAATTTTGGATTTCTAGGCCACCAAGGCTTAAGTATATTCAAAAGATGTAGAATGACAACCTGAACAAAATGCCGTTTTCAGAATTCAAAAATTTTGAGTTTCAGCCGAGTTATAGCCTAAATTCCGAAAAATTTTATTCTGAGCAATAGCTAAAATCGGTAAATCGGCTATAACTCGGCTCAAAATCCATATTTTTTGGTTCTGTAAAAACCATTTTGCTTAAAATCAGTTGACAACAATTTCTTAGAGCTCAAAATTTTGATGGCCTAGAAATCTCAAGTTTTGGATTTCTAGGCCACCAAATCTTCCAAGGCTAATAACTCAAAAAGGGGCGGAGCTAGAGAAAAAGTTCAAGAGGGAAAAATGTTCAGAATTTCATGGCAAACAAGGGTTAGGTATCAGAAAATGGAAATCGGAAAAAAAAAGTTTTTTTGAAAAAAATTTTTATTCAAAAAGAGACCTATTGTATGAAAAAGTGTTTGTTATATGTGGTTGGTTGATTGAATAGATAATACATTTGTTACGTGTCGTCTCTATTTTCTCTGTTTCTCTAACACTCTCTCACTGATAAGGGATCTCTCGTCGGCGGCGGGCCGGGAAAAAAGTTTTCGAATTTTTTCATTTTCGAAATTACAGAATGTGATAATTATCGAAATATTTGTAGTTTAGGCTCAAGAGAAAAAATGTGGTCTTGGTAGATCAAAAACATTCGTTCAAAAAATCAATAAATCATCATGATGATCGTTCGCCAAACACAGACGACCCTCCGCTCCTCCTAATCACTGTGTAAACAGTCGCCTCCCTTTAAACTATTCCGTTTTTTCAATGAATTTATTTTGGACCGGCGCCAGATTGGTAAAATACACAGAGTTCGCATCAGAAAACTCAAAAAAATCAAAATTGGCGCCGTGGCCTAGAAACCCAAAATTGGAGTTTTTCAGGCCACTTAGGCTTAAGTATATTCAAAATGTTTGAAATGACGAGCTGAACAAAATGCCGTTTACAGATTTGAAAAATATTGAGTTTCAGCCGAGTTATAGTCGAAATACTGAAAATTTTTATTCTGAGCAATAGGTAAATACACGAAAACCGTAATAACTTGGCTCAAACTCAATATTTTCAAGAGTTCTAAAAACGAATTTGCTCAGAATTTTTAGCTTGATATTTCTTAGGTTTCAGGTTTTTAAATTTTGGGTGGACTAGCAATTTCAGAATATGAGTTTCTAGGCCATGCCATCCAAATTGCGGATTTCGATCAGAAATAGTTTTTTTTGGATTTCAAAAAGAACACCGTTTTAGGGGTCGTGACAACTGCGACAACTTTTCTTATGATAAAGTCTAGAAAAAAATTTTAGTACGGTGGCCTAGAAACCCAAATATTCGGTTTTCTAGGCCACCAACCTCAAGTATAGTCAATATGTTTGAAATGACGAGCTGAACAAAATGCAGTTTTCCGACTTGAGAAATTTTGTTTTTCAGCCGAGTTATAGCCGAAATACTGGAAAATTTTATTCTGAGCAATAGGTAAATTCTGTAAATCGGTAATAACTTGGCTCAAAATCCATATTTTTGAATTCTGTAAAAACCGTAGAACTCAGAATTAAGAGCCGGATAATTCTTATTGATTAGATTTTCAATTTTGAGAATGGAATAGAAATCCAAAAAATTGGGATTCTAGTCCCCGAGCCATAAAGTTGAGATTTTAGAGTTCTGGTGCTGTTTTGATCTCCAAAAAAGCTAAAATTTAATGAAAAATAGGTTGGTGGTGGGAAATGAAACATCGGGTGCTTCCGTCATTTAATCTAATTAGATTCCCTATTGACGCTATTTCCCCCTACATTTTTTCATTTCACAAAAAGAAGGGATTGTGTTGTGGATGAGCTAAGCAGAGATTAATCTATGGGAAAGGGGAAGAGAGCAAACGAAGAACTTCAATGGTAAACAAATAATGAAAAGAGGAAATTATTCATAAAGGAGACGGATGTGTTTGGAAAATTGGAGGCAATTCTAGGCGGAAAAGATGATTTTGGGCAATTTCAGACCATCAAAACTAACAAAAAACGATGGAAAACTCAAAAATCAAAAATTTTATTCGATGGCCTAGGAACCCAAAATATAGATTTCTAGGCCACCATATTTTTTCTTGGCCATCACTCGAAAGATTCTCTACAAAATGGTACAAAAACCAAGTCCGTAGCATCATTTAGAGCGAAGTTGTCACTATGGCCTAGAAATCCAAATTTTTGGATTTCTAGGCCACCACCGAATTTGGAGAACGGAACAATAAGAAATGTTTGACAAAAAAATCCGAATTGTTTGCTTTTTACAGAATTCAAAATAATTGACTTTGAGCCGAGTTATACCCGAAATAAAATAAAATTTTATTCTGAGCAATTGGGATTTTCAGAAAAACGGCCATAACTCGGCTGAAACTGAATATTTTTTAAGTCTGAAAACTGGAAAATGGTCTGGAAACAAAGCCTAACATTTTCCAACAAAAATCCATATGGTGGCCTAGAAACCCAAATTTTGCAAAAGTTAGGCCATCGAAAAACTGGTCTATAGAAAAGATGCGGCACATTTTCCTGAGTGTGTTGGTGTTTACAGAACTCAAAAATATTGATTTTGAGCCGAGTTATTATCAAAAATGCTAGAAATTTCAGAATTTGATCTACCAGAAAAGTGTAAACATATAATTTGGACTGCCGCTCTCCTAAACAAAAAAAACCGAAACATAGATCAAAAATCTGGTCTCAAGATCGGGGAAATCTTTCCCAAAAGGATAAGCTGTGGCTTTTGATGGGGAAAAAAGGCTATTGACTCTCTCAGATTGAATTTCAGAGAGGCCCCCACCCACCATTGGGGAACAAAACACCTGCTATGGACTACAAACTACACAAAAACAAGCTAAAATGGTGAAAAACCAAAATTGGCTCGGTGGCCTAGAAATCCAAATTTTGGTTTTCTAGGCCACATAGGCTTAAGTATACTCAAAATGTGCAAAATGACAAGCTGAGCAAAATGCCGTTTTCAGATTTTGAAAATATTGACTTTCAGTCGAGTTATAGCCAAAATACCGGAAAATTTTATTCTGAGCAATAGGTAAATTTTGTAAATCGGGTATAACTCGGCTCAAATTCAATATTTTAGAGTTCTGTAAAAAACAATGGTGTCGAAAAATTTTGACAAATCTTTCCTATTGATTAGATTTTCAAATTTGTTGATGGCCTAGAAATCCAAATTTTGGTTTTCTAGGCCACCAAAGCTTAAGTATATACAAAACATGTGAAATGACGAGCTGAACAGAATGCCGTTTTCAGAATTTGAAAATATTGATTTTCAGCCGAGTTATAGCCAAAATACTGAAAAATTTTTATTCTGAGCAATAGGTAAATTCTGTAAATCCGCTATAACTCGGCTCAAAATCAATATTTTTCAATTTTCTAAAAACCGTTTAGCTTAGAATAATTTGCCGAATAATTCCTATAGTTTAGATTATGATGGCCTAGAAATCCAAAAATTGCAAAAGTTAGGCCATCGCAGAAAAACTGCCGAATTAACTCAAATTTTCGAAAAAAAATAACCAGTTTTCTTAAGAAGGGGTCGATAACAATCTAAAATGAGTAATCTGAACAAAAAAAAAGACAAAAAAGGAAGGCCATCTGTTGGTGATGGCTACTAACAAGGGGCTTTACTTTAGATAAGCTCTGGGAATTTCCTGAAAATTTGCCAAAACACTAATCTGGACCCCCTGAGAACAAAAATTTTACTTAGAACCGCCACAACTCAAAAATAAAAATTTTCAATTTTTTGGCCAAAAATTTTCTGAAAAATTTTCGAAACTTTAAATTTGACGCCATTTCTAGTCTAGATACCTTCTCTCAACTTGTATGAACATAAAAACTCGAATTTTCGAGTCCCTGTCAATATTAGATCAAGTTTTTGAAAATTCTTCGAGAACCAGATTTTTTCAATTTTTTGAAAACATTGCTATAACTCCCTTCAAAATGGTCTGTGGCACGTGAAATTTGAACTGTAACATCCCAGATATGCCACAATAACGTGATAAAATTTTGAAAAGATTCTGAGAAAATTCACTTTTTTTCCATTTTTTTTTGGATGAACAGGGGGTACCAGATCAAGCAAAATTTTTCGAAAAAAAAAATTTTCTCAAAAAGTGTCGAAAATTGTTTGTAATGGTGGGAAATGGTTGTAGTTTATTCGAAACAGAATTGGAACACCGTTTACCGTACCTATATTGAGATTTTCCTCGAAAACTGTACTGAAAAACACGGAAAATGAAAATTTACCCCAATTTTTGGGATTTGTGGCCCTTCTCGTTATGATTTTTGGCTTCAGGGGGCCAAAATGTACCCGCCTGCAAATTTTTAGAAAATTCCCAGAGCTTATCTAAAGTAACGTCCCTTGTAAGAAAGGAAAGAAAAGGCGAAAAAGAGAAGAAGAAAAGAGACGGTAAAAAAGATAACAGAGAGACAGTGGCGATTCAAGGACGATAGATCTGTATAATAGATGACGATACTGTGTGTGTATTTGGCCGCCCGCCAACACACACACCGAAATGATGGATCGGTGTGGAGATAGGTGATGATAGGGGGTAGCTGCGGAATTCTTAGACACTTAGTCATGGCCTAAAATAGGTTAAAATTGCCTTAGGGGTTCTAAATACCCTCTGGAAACCTTTGAAATCCCATGCCAAGCCCATAGAACCCCAAAAATCCAAAACTCGCTACGTGGCCTAGAAATCGAAATTTTTGAGTTTTCTAGGCCACCTAAGTTTTTGTTTTGGAATTTTGGAACCAAAAAATGTTCAGTCAATAGTCCTGAGCAAAATAAGCTTCAGAAAGTTTGAAAACAATGGAAAAAACCACTTTTTCAAAAATGGCCTAGAAACCCAAAATTTGGTTTCCTAGGCCATGATCAAAATTGAAAATCTAATCAATAAGAAATGTTTGCCACATTCTCCTGAACAAAATTCAAGTTGGTTCTTCAAAAAATCTCAGTTTTGAGCCGAGTTAATACGGTTTTTGTAAATTTACCTATTGCTCAGAATAAGAATTTTCAGTATTCCGGCTATAACTCGGCTGAAACTCGATATTTTCTAAATCTCAAAAATGCATGTTGCTCAGGACACTGTCCCACACATTTTAGGCGTACTTGAGCCTAGGTGGCCTAGAAAACCCTAAATTTGGGTTTCTAGGCCATCAACCTACATTTCTAAGGTTTTAACTTGGCTATAACTCGGCTCAAAATCAATATTTTTGAGAGCTTCAACTTGCATTTGTCTCAGGACAACTTGGCGCATCTTTCCGCCCTAGTTGAGGTTGGTGGCCTAGAAAACCAAAAATTTGGATTTCTAGGCCATCAACCCAAAATGCTCCAGAAACGCCATATTTGAGTTTTTCTTCCATTTTTAGCCCCTAAATCGTCGTTTTTTGTACAATTTGACTCTAAAATCCGGCAAACAATGACGTTTTTTTGTAACATCAATCGTCCCCCCAGTCTCCATTCTTTTTTCTGATTTCCTTCTCCTCAGAAAAAGAGATGGGGAGGCGGATTAGTTTGGTTGCCCTTTTTGTTTCTTTTCTGTTGCATTAGAGAAAAAGAGAGACGATGAAAAGTACACGGTTCTCACTGCTTTTTGCAGAGAAATATAGCAGGCCTGCCGCGGAAAAGTGAAATTTTGGGGGACGACTGAGATCAAAAAATTAGAGCAGAACACATTCTAGGTGTCGAAAAATGCTTTTTTCGATGGAAAATTAATAAAAATCGATTTTTGGCTCCGTGGCCTAGAAATCCGAAAATTTGGTTTTCTAGGCCACCTAGACTTAAATAGGTCCAAAAGATGCGCAAAGTTGTCCTAAGAAAAATGCCGTTTTCAGAACTCAAAAATATTGATTTTCAGCCGAGTTATGGTCAATTTACAGAATTTACCTATTGCTCAGAATAAGGATTTTCGGTATTTTGCTAATAACTCGGCGGGAACCCAATATTTTTGAATTCTGTAAAAACCAATCAATTCAGGAATTTAAGTCACACATTTCTTAGCTTTTAGAATTCGGTGGCCTAGAATTCCAAATTTTGGGTTTCTAGGCCACCTAGGTTAAGTAGGTTCATGAGATGCGCAAAGTTGTCCTCAGAAAAATGCCGTTTTCAGATCTCAAAAATATTGAGTTTCAGCCGAGTTATGGCCAATTTACAGAGTTTAACTATTGCTCAGAATAAGAATTTTCGGTATTTCGCTAATAACTCGGCGGGAACTCAATATTTTTGAATTCTGTGAAAACCAATCGGTTCAAAATACCAAGCCAGACATTTCTTGGCTTTTAGAATTTGGTGGCCTAGAATTCCAAATTTTGGGTTTCTAGGCCACGGACCGTAACTAGGCTCAGAATAGAGATTTTTGGTCCGTTTCAAGTGCAAATGACTTGGGATGAGTTGGTGGAACAAATCTTATAACTAGTGGCCTGGAATTCCAAAATTTGGGTTTCTAGGCCACGTGTCATAACTGGGTTCAAATCCATATTTACAGTTCTGAAAAAAATCAAACCCCTAACTCTGAATCGCAACACCTCAAGTACTAAAAAGCGTGTCCTATTCCAAAAAGTTTTGGTTTTTCCCACGAGTTCATTTTCCCACTACAAAAACCGAAACCCTTCACCGAAAACAAAGTGCTCTAGAATATTGAAAACTTCTAGAATTTTCCCAGGGTAGGAAATTGTTGCCAAAAGGCTAAGAAACCAAGTTTTTCGGCGGGAAAAAAGTGCCAAAAAATCAAAGAACCGGTGGGAAAAATCATGAAAATTTTTCTGGAAAACATGATAAAAGTGACCGTTTTTGCAGGAGAAACCAGAGATTAGATAGGGTCGAATCGACTTTTTTCTTTGCAGAAAGACATCAACGGCAAAGAACGATTTTCTCGGGGCGATAAGATACGTCGAAAAGCGACGAAAACCGCCTAAAACCGTTATTGGGACATAGAAGTCTGGAGGCAAGATAGTGCGAGAGCGCAGAGAAGCCAGAGTGAAAATCTAAAAAATAACTTTTGTTCGGTGCAAAATTTGAGTTTGAATGGTAGAAAAACCAGATGAAAAGCTCTATTTTGAAAGGAGTTATACTGATTTTACACCCATGCGCCTTTAAACGCGGTAGATCAAAACTAAAGAGAGCCGTATCTTGGTCAATTTTAGTCCAAACTCAATGATAATGGTATCATTGGAATCAGCAAATCAAGGCGGTTCGAATGAGTATAATCATGGCTAGGTTTGAAAAAAATTTGTTTTTTTTTTGACCTACCCAGACAGCTAGACAGCACGCAACCCTCCCATTCCAATTAGTGAAAACAGCGGCCACGCCAAACGCGCCTTCCCGTCGCAAGGCGCATTTGTCGGCACAAAATTTTGAAAAAATTTGCACTGGAGTTCGGAAATTTCGAGATTAAAAATAGTTATCGGCTGAAATTCTAAGGCGACTGGCCTGTTTTGAAAAGAGCAGACTGAAAACTACTAGAAAATAACAAAACTTCGATTTTTAAAGCTATATTCGAGGACTAGTTAGAATTTGAAAATCAACAGTCTTTGAAGATGAAGCGATAAATAGGTCAAAATAGTTATTTCTGTGTTTTTGAATCAAATACTGATATTATTGATAAAAAATAAAGGTTTTAAAGCACTTTTAGTATAAATATATGGAATTTTCGATAAAATCATTTAAAAAAATTTTTTACAAATTTATGTTTAAAAATAAAATTTTCAATTAGATGTTTAGATGTGATAAACTTAAAACACTGTTTTCTGTTTTTCAATGCAAAATTGCTTAAAAATCACTAGAATATGTCGTTTGTAGACTCGCAAACTTTTGAAGTGTACTGTAGCTTTAAAGGCGCAGAGCTACAGGCACGCGAAATACGCCAGCCGGCGGAATGGCTAAATTGGAATGGGAGGGTTGCGTGAGACAGTCTAACTGTCTGTGTCTCTTGAAAAACAATTTATTGCTGTAAGTCCCTCCGAAGTACAGAAATAAAGTTATTTTGTGGGGCAGGGTGCCAATGAATAGTTCTCGTAAACTCGGTGGCCTAACCCGGTGGCCTAGATACCCAAATTTCGGTTTTCTAGGCCACCTGAGCTCAAGTATACTCAAAATGCGTAAAATAACGCCCCAAAAAACATGCGATTTTCAGAAATGAAAAATATTGAGTTTCAGCCGAGTTATAGCCAAAATACAGGAAATTTTTATTCTGAGCAATAGCTAATTTTTGTAAATCGCTAATAACTCGGCTCAAAATCAATACTTTTGAGGGCACTAACTTGCAAGTTGACTGGGACAACTTGCCAGTCATTTCTTAGAGATCAGATTTTTCTGGCCTAGAAATCCCAAAATTTGGGTTTCTAGGCCATCGGGTCAAAATCGTCAAAGCCGTCAAAATCGATATTCTGCGAAAATCAATGTGATCATTGGGTTTCGGGAGGTGATTTTTAGGTTATAAGTGGCAAAAAATGAGAAAAAATGTAGAAAAAATAGAAACTTGAAAAAAGTCAAAAAGTCAAAACTTGGTCTTAAAACAACAAAAAAGAGCGGAAAACGAGAGAGAATCGTTTATGAATTGCCAACACCACCACACAATTGCCAATATAGATAGAGAAGAGCGGGGCACAAAAAAATTGAAGAGATAGGGGTGGTTTGGTTGTGTGTATGTTTGCCCTGGGGTCGACCAACCCGACTCTCTCTCTCTCTCTCTCTCTCTCTCTCTCTCTCTCTCTCTCTTTATTTCCCAATGTTTACAAACAATTTTTTGATGATGGCGACGCAGCAGCGGTTTGGTTTGCACAGTTTGTCTTTTAGTATACGGGAAGAGAGTCAGAGCTCACTCAACAGATCATGGAATTGGAAAATAATTTTGTCACGAAAACTAAAACCTAACTTTTGTTCCTCATCAGATTTGAGGCCGATTGGTCCAAAAACCAGGTCAAAAGCTCTATTTTGAAAGGAGTTATAACGGATTTACACCCGTGCGCCTTTAAGGTTCCTACCGTAACCCTGTCAATTTTGGTCCGAGCACAATGAAAATGGTACCATTGGAATCAGCAAGTAGAGGCGGTTCGAATGAGTATAGTCATGAATAGGTTAGAGAAAATGTCGATTTTTGATCTACCCATGCGCCTTTAAAATCGTGTCAAGACCCAAAAATCGAAACTTGGTCATGATTATACTCATTCGAACCTGCTTGATGAGCTGAGTCGATTGGTATATTTTTCATTGAATTCCGACAAAAATTGACCGAGATAAGGTAGTTTCAAGTTTTGATCTACCATCTTAAAGGCGCATGGGTAGGTCAAAAATCAAAAATTTTCGAAACCTAGTCATGATTATACTCATTTGAACCGGCTTAATTTGCTGATTCTGATGGTACTATTTTCATTGAAATCCCACGAAAATAGACCGAGTTACGGTAGTTTTACATCAAAACCTTAAAGGCGCATAGGTAGGTCAAATTTCAAAATGGTCAGAAACAGGTCGTGATTATATTCATTCGAACCGCCTTTTCACGCTGAATCCGAATATCCTAATTTGATGGCCTAAAAATAAATTTCTAGGCCACCAGGTGAAAAAATTCAGCCACGCTTTTGAAACTGATCATTTTTGATCTGCATTAGGGGATTAGAGATTAGATGATTCAAGAAGAGGGTAAAACCCCGAGATTAGGTGATATTTCAATGCGCTAATTAGTTGTTTATGAAGAGGGAAAAAATGAAGAAAAGGCAGAAGAGAATCAGCAACTGTGACGAAGAAGAAATTCTGATCTCGATGAGATATAGTTTACGCTTACATGAATTTGTAGTTTAGTACATTTTTTTGAATTTTGTACGAATCAGAAGAATCAAACACAGACAAAAATTGGAGTTTCTGATGTGATACTTGAGATGATGATGGCTTACGTCAGGTGGCCTAGAAACCCAAAATTGCGGTTTTCTAGGCCACCTAGGCTGAAAAACCCTTGAAAACCTCTTAATCCTACTGAAAAACCATAACAAACCAAAAGAAATTGTAAAAAAAACCCAAAAAACCGAAAATTGGATCGGTGGCCTAGGAACCCAAATTTTGGTTTTCTAGGCCACCTAGGCTTAAGTATATACAAAATGTGTGAAATGACAAACTGAGTAAAATGCCGTTTTCAGAATTCGAAAATATTGAGTTTCAGCCGAGTTATAGCCAAATTACTGAAAATCCTTATTCTGAGCAATAGGTAAATTTACAAAAACCGTAATAACTCGGTTCAAAACTGAGATTTTTGGAAGCACTAACTTGGATTTTGTTTAGAAAAATGTGGCAAGCATTTCTTATTGATTAAATTTTCAATTTTGGTCATGGCCTAGAAATCCCTAAATTTGGGTTTCTAGGCCACCGACCCTAAAATTTGCTGGGGGTGCTTTAAGTGGGGTAACAGTTCATTTCAAGTTGGTCAGGGTAAAAAAATCACATTTAGCATCATATTTACCCCAGAAAAACCCGATTCCAGACCATTTTCGACCATTTCAACCTGTAAAAGGGCGTACCTGATGTTGCTGATGATGAAGCCAGGAGGCGGCCATTGCTGGTTGAGGTGTTGTCACGATTCGCCGTCTTCTTCCAATTTTGACAACTTTTTGGGGGTTTGGAGGACCAAAATTGGGTTTCGATTGGCTTGGGATGCTCAGAAAACTACGGTCGCTTTGAGAACTTTGGGACTGTTTTTGGTCTGAAAGGAAATCTGAAATTAGGCCGCCTAAGACGTTTTGGGAAATTTGAAAATGCTAGAAAACACTTTAAAATCGAGAGATCTATCGAAAAATCACAAAAAACCAAATTTTGAACTGGTGGCCTAGAAATCCAAAATTTGGTTTTCTAGGCCACCAAACCTTAAGTATGACGAAAATGTGCGAAATTGCGAGCCGAACACAATGCTGTTTTCAGAATTTATAACTTTTGAGTTTCAGCCGAGTTAGAGCCAAAATACCGAAAAATTTTATTCTGAGCAATAGCTAAATTCTGTAAATCGGCTATAACTTGGCTGAAACTCAATATTTTTCAATTCTGAAAACTGCATTCAACTTGGGAGCTCAAGCCAAACATTTTGAGCCTACTTGAGATATGGTGGCCTAGAAAACCGAATTTCGGTTTTCTAGGCCACCGACCGTAAGTTGGCCCCCCTGGCCCAAAATTCATATTTTTGAGTTCCGGAAAAAACCCTTCGGCTCAGAATTGTTTCTTTTTTCGAACTTCGACATGAGCCGGAGCCAGGGGGGCGGGGCTAAGCCTGAATTTCAGAATAGGACGAAAAAAATTTTTCTCGAATTTTCTTCGCCCGCAAAAAAAGTAAGCTCTACCAAAAGAAATGGGGGCTCACAAAAAACGGGGAGGAGAAGGGCAATGCAACAAGAAGGCGAAAAGAAAAAAAAGTGGGGGGAAAAAAGAAGAAGAAGACGTTGAAAAGGAGGGGTGGCTGTGTGTGTCAAAAGGGGCGTGTCCTCCCCCCCCCCCCCCCCTTCTGGCTCAAAGCCAAGTTTCTTCTCCCTCAGCCCCTTTTTTTCGTGATGATGTCTGCCGGTCTGCGTCTCTCCTCGGGTGCCCTTTTTTGTTTTTCGAGCCCTTCTATGCAACTGCTCCGCTCTTTTTCTCTCGGGGCTCCGGGAGCAGCCGAAATGAGTTTTCAGCTTAGAGGGAGAGACGCAGAGAAGCAGAGTTGGTGACT
This sequence comes from Caenorhabditis brenneri, assembly GCA_000143925.2. NCBI lineage: Eukaryota > Metazoa > Nematoda > Chromadorea > Rhabditida > Rhabditidae > Caenorhabditis > Caenorhabditis brenneri. The sequence goes on along the minus strand of GL379829.1, from coordinate 26,380 downwards.
CACGGAAAGAGCGCTCTTAGAATTCCAAAAGGCGCCCTTTTTTTGCAACATGAGGGGGGAGGGTGCAGCTTAGGCTCAGGGTGGATTAGACGCAGGGTGCATGGGGGAGATTTGAGATTGAAAAATTTGAAATCAGCAAGGCGAGACGGTTCAAATGAGTACCCACAAGCCCTGGTTTTGAACAATTTTTATTTTTGATCTACCCGTGCGCCTTTAAATTGGTAGATCAAAACTAAAAACTACCGTAACTCGGCCAATTTTGGTCAAACCTCAATGGAAAATGTACCATTCAATTCAGCAAAACAAGGCGATTTGAATGGGTATAATCATGACTATATTTGCAAAAAAGACAATTTTTGATCTACCCATGCGCCTTTAATATTTGATCTACTACGGTAACTCGGTCACTTTTAGGTTGCGATGGATGAAATTGACAGCATTCGATGCAGCTCGTCAAGGCAATCAAAATGAGTATAATCATGACTAGGTTTCGATACATTTTCAATTTTTGATCTACCAATGCGCCTTTAAATTGGTAGATCAAAATTGAAAACTATCGTAACTCGGTCAATCTTGGTTCATTCTCAATGAAAAATATACCAATCGACTCAGCGCGTCAAGGCGGTTCGAATGAGTATAATCATGACTGGGCTTCGCCCATTTTCATTTTTGATCTACCTATGCGCCTTTAAGGTTGTTCTAGACTTGTCTTAAGTCCATTCGAGCAGGTTTCAGGCGATTTTATGTGATTTTTAAGCACTAGAACCCGAAAAAAAAGCGCAAAAAGTTCAACTTCCTCAATATGCATAGATATACAAATCTGTGAGCCGTGGGGGCAGAAATTTGATCTAGACATCACAAAAAAATGGGGCGGAAGAATACAACTTTTGCAGAGATCACCTCTTCTTTTGGACACAAAACATGAAAATCAGAGGTGTTAAATCAGAGAAAAAAATGCGAAGAAAGAGACCAATTCACGGGGTGGCAGGTGTTCTTAGGCGGGGAGAGGGAGTGAGAGAGCGCAGAGAGCGCAGAGAAGTCAGACATCAAATTTTTTTTAAATTTTTTTCTTTTCAGATTTCAGTCCAAATGATTTAAGAACCAAGTCAAAATCTCTTTTTCGAAGAAAGTTATAACGATTTTTCCGAAATTGCTCAGAATAAAATTTTTCAGAACTTTGGCTATAACTCGGCTCAAAATCAAAATTTTCAATGTCTGAAAACTGGAAAACACTCAGCAAATCATTGCAAACACTTCCCAGTCATAATCTCAAAAATTCGAGCAGGTGGCCTAGAAACCCAAATTTTGAGTTTTCTAGGCCACCTAGGCTTAAGTATATTCAAAAGATGCGAAATTATGAGCTGAACAAAATGCAGTTTTCAGAATTCAAAAATGTTGAGTTTCAGCCGAGTTATAGCCAAAATACTGAAATTTTTTATTCTGAGCAATTTCAGAAAAATGGTTATAACTCTCTTTGGAAAAGTGATTTTGACTTGGGGATTGGACCATTTTGACCCAAATTGAAAATGAAATATTAGTAGGTTTCAGATTTCCTTCTCTGACTGAAATTTTTTTTTTCAGAGACCAAAAAGATTCGGTATAATCCCCATTCCCTTTTCAACAATAGAACATCGTCGACTAATCTCATTGCGTGTTGTTATTATTTGTTCAAAGAAGAAAAAAAAAGATGAAAAGTGTTTAAGACATTGCCATTATTAATCTAATCCCCCTTCTCACTGGTTTTTGGAGATCTAACAAAATTTTTCAAAAAATTTTTTTTCGAAAAACGATTTTCTGAACTCCAAAACTATTTGTCATCATCCGGCTCGATACACTATGCTGATTTCGTTTTAACCTAACGAAATTACTCACACCCAGTCGGACACGCCCCCTCAAAAACGAAGAGTTAGGATCTTGCAACACTAAAATCTACCGTAACCCTTCCAAATTTAGGATTGAAGGATCGAAAAATGTTTCAATAGATTCAGCTCGTCAAAACGGTTCGACTGAGTATAACCATGACTAGGTTCGGACAAATTTCGATTTTTGATCTATCCATGCGCCTTTAAATTTTGACCTACTACCGTATCTCGGTCCGTTTTGGGCATAGAGCCTCAGGAATAGTATCATCGCAAGCAGCGTTTCAAGACGATTCGAATGAGTCTAATCATGACTAGGCTCCGCCCATTTTCATTTTTTGATCTACCCATGCGCCTTTAAATTCTAGGAATCTGAAAATTTAGTAGCAAAGGATGCGCCTTGAAATTCTATGCACAATAGTCTAAGAACCAATTGAAAAGCTCTATTTTAAACCGAGTTATAGCCAAAATACTGAAAAATTTAATTCTGAGCAATCGAAAAAAAATTCGTGACCAGACCCAAAAAACCAAAATTTTTCAAACCTAGTCATGATTATACTCATTCGAACTGGCTCGACGAGCTGAGTTCAACTAGAATAATTGGATGGCCTAGAATTGGATTTCTAGGCCAGCAAAGCTGAAAAGTTCGGTCAGCACTATGAGAAGCTATTTTTAACGGACAAACACTGAGAAAAAAGAATGATGTGAACAGTTTGTCAACAAACTTGTCAGATGATTTCATTTTCCAGGGGTCAAAAGTATTCACCACGCCGCAAAACTTTTTTTCAGAAAATTTTCAGACAAACTTCGTTCGTGATGACGTTCGCCGTATTCAATGAACCGGATATCTAATTTCCGTCAAGCAGAAATTGAAAGATTGGAACTGGTGTATGTGTGTTTTCTAAAAGATCATCTTTCAAAATTTTGGAAAAAAAAATTTTTTTTGTCCTTGTGTAGATTTACGGTAGGGTAGATTTACGGGTAGATACTCAACTGCTATATGTCTCAACCGCTATAGCTCAACTGCTATTTTGTAACTGCTATTGTCTCAACTGCTATAATCGGCTCTTCTGCTATGGATCAACTGATATAGCAGTTGAGACATCAAAAGTGGCGAAAATAGCAGTTGATCCATAGCAGAAGAACCAGATATAGCAGTTGATCACCCCCATAGCAGAAGAGCCAAATATAGCAGTTGGGACACTAGCAGTTGCAACATAGCAGTTGAACACCCCAATAGCAGTTGAGAAATAGCAGTTGAGTATCTCGTGGACCCTTGTGTCGATTTACGAGCGCTGTACACTTCTAATTAATGCGAAATCTTGGGAGCAAAAGGGTAAACATCAAAAACGGAAAAGAGAAGATTTTTGTTTTTTCTCTCTCTCTCTCCTTTTCAGGCAGAGCCGGAATGATGGGTATGGCTCAGTGGTCGAAATGAAAAATTGAAAGCCAATAAACAAATGTGGACGGGAAATGAAGATAATGAAAAGAGGGGTGCAAAGTACACCGGCCTGTGACTCAAAATTGAAAAAAAAATAATTTTTTTTTGGTGGCCTAGAAAACCAAATTTTTGGATTTCTAGGCCATCATATTCTGAAAGCTAAGAAATATTCGGGAAGTGATCCTGAGCACATGGTTTTTTGCAGAACTCAAAAATATTGATTTTGAGCCGAGTTATTAGCGAAATACAGAAAATTCTTATTCTGAGCAATACAAAATTTCAGAAAATTGGTAATAACTCGGCTCAAAATCAATATTTTTGAATTCTGTAAAAACCATTTTGATCAAAATCACTTTCCGAATATTTCTTAAATCTCAAAATTTGATGGCCTAGAAAACCAAAATTTTGGGTTTCTAGGCCATCAAGCCATAACTTGGCCTAAACTCAATATTTTCGAGTTCTGTAAAAAAAAACGATCGACTAGACACTGGAAATATGAGAACTTCGAATTCAAATAAAAATTCAAAATTAGGTCGTGGCCTAGAAACCCTAAAATTGGAAAAGTTAGGCCATAAACTATACTAGGCTGTTTAGGCCTTTTCAAGCCTTTTTAGGCTGTCCTAGGCCGTTCTAAACCACCTAATTATCTAAAAAAAACCAAAAAATTAGAAAACGACCCCAAAAAAATCGATAACCACCCAAATATAGCAGAGGGTGAAGACCAAATGACCCCACCAGCATCAATACAAAGGGTAGCGGATTAAGAAGTGGGCGTGGCCTGGCCACCTGTGAGGGCCGGCCCGTTTTCATAAAAACTCCGGGAAAATCGATAATCTTTATTTTTATTGGTTCTCTATGAAAACAACGTAGTCGTCGTCAAAATCTCCTGAATGAGCGGATCGCCTTGCATGATTTCGAAGAACGACATGATGATTAGAGAGTTCACCAGTTCCATCACTTCCGCCTGGAAAAAATGAGAATTTTAGGCTGGAAATAGACTGAAAATAGGCTTCGAAAAGTCCAAAATCGCCTATTTTCTATTAGAAGTGCGCAGACGACGAGAGTGTCTCGTAGTCTGCGTCTCTCCAAACTTTAAAGGCGCATATCTCAAAAGTGGGCGGAGCTAGAACGAAGTTGTCAACAGCAAAGTTGTTCGAAATTAAATTTCAAACAACTTTTTAGTTGACCATTTTTTTCTAGCTCCACCCACTTTTGAGATATGCGCCTTCAAAACTTGGTCGTTGAAATGGAGAGACGCAGACGGCGAGAGTGTTTTTCTCTGCGTCTCTCTTACAGAAAACGCAATCATTTGAAATATGGCTAGAATGCTTCAAAATAGCGAAGTAGCAGTGCTTGCGGCAGTCAGAGCAACAGAGACGCAGAGAAGCGAGAGCACTCTCGTTGTCTGCGTCTCTCCCAACTTTGAAGGCGCATATCTCAAAAGTGGGCGGAGCTAGGAAAAAGGTGTCAATTGCAAAGTTGCTCCAAATTTAATTTCAAACATTTTTGCAATTGACAACTTTTTTCTAGCTCCGCCCATTTTTCAGATATGCACTTTTAAAGTTAGGCACCCCTCCTCCCTTCTCGGCCCTCTGCCTCCCTGCAAGAGGGGGCTCAACTTTAAAGGCTCATATTTCAAAAGTGGGCGGAGCTAGAAAAAAGTTGTCAACAGCAAACTTGCTCCAAATTCAATTTCAGACAACTTTCTAGTTGACCATTTCTCTCTAGCTCCGCCCCTTTCACCACTAAAACTCACACAAATCGACGAGGAGAACAAAATGATATTTCCAGCCCTCACACGTCCCTCCTCCTCTCCGTACTGATCGATACATTGTTTTTGAAGGCATTGAGTAAGAAGTGACTTCTGCTTCCTTACAGTATCCTTATCACACTCTTGCAGATTAAAATGGGCGGTCTGCCAGCAGCAGAGGGCTTTTAGGATACAATTCTCCTCGAAGGACGGGTCCAGAGCCTCGTAGAGCGGCATGAAGTCGAGCCAGGATTTTACTCGGGGCTGAAAAGAATTGTAAATTTTCTGAAACTTTAATTTTGTTCTCCATCAAATTTGGGTTTGAATGGTCCAAAAACCAGGTCAAAAGCTCTAATTTAAAGGGAGTTATAACGATTTTACACCCATGCGCCTTTAAACTACCGTAACCCCGTCAATTTTGGTCCAAACCCCACAAAAATGGTACCATTGGATTCAGCAAGCTGAGATGGTTCGAATGAGTATAAGCATGACTAGGTTTGGTGCATTTTGAATTTTGACCTACCTATGCGCCTTTAATTTCGCTGTAAGACCCAAAAATCAAAATTTTCGCCAAACCTAATCATGATTACACTCCTTCGAACCGCTTTTTTTTTGCTGACTCCAATGGTATTATTTTTGACGGGGTTGAAGAAAAATTGGCCGAGATACGGTAGATTTCTTTTTTTTTTGGGTCTCGCCACGAAAATTCCTAATCTTTGAAAATGTTTCAGTTTTCTTGGCAGAATCATGTTCAGCAAACTGAGACTGTTCGAATGAGTATAATCATGACCATGTTCTGAAGAATTTCGATTTTTCGGGTCCTAGCATGACTTTAAAGGCGCATGGGGTAGATCAAAATTTAAAACTGCTCAGAACCTGGACTTGTGGGTACTCATTTGAACCGTCTTCATTCGCTGATTCAAATGCTTCCATTTTTATCAAGTTTGGACAAAAATTGACCGAGATACAGTGTTTCATCGTTTTGATCTACCAATTTAAAGGCGCATGGGTAGATCAAAAATTAACATTTGTCAGAACCTAGTCATGATTATACTCATTCGAACCGCCTCAACAAGCTGAACTGAATGGTGTTTTTTTCATTAAAATCCGATCAAAATTGACCGAGATACGGTAGTTTTACTGAGTATTGCTCAGAATAAAATAACCTTAAAGGCGCATGGACAAAAAATTTTCCCAAACCTAGTCAAAATTATACTCATTCGAACCGTCTTGACAAGCGGATTCAAATGCAATCATTTTCATCTACCGTAGCCCAAAATTGACCGGGTTACGGTAGTTTTAGCGGGAAATCTGGAAACAACTCAAAATTAACAGTTTTGGATGGTTCAAACTCCGAAATTTCCCATTTTTCCGTAAGAACCTACCTTAATAATATTCTTATACTTTTCCAACTCCCCCGTCTGAGTGAACATCAATTCGGTGCCAGGTTCATCACCCATCAAGGGTAAAGGCATCATCTGGATGTAGGTTCCGTCTTGATTAATCAATAAATTGCTCTCAGTCCCAATGAAATTGGTGTAAAACGAGGAACTGATCACAAAATCCACACCGCAAGCGATTCGAAACAAAAAATTCTGACTCGCATTCGACAGCTCCTGGAATCCGGGTAGGGTGTTGGCGTAGTTGAACATCATCACGTATTCCTGCTTCTGATAGCCCCGATAGGATCGGAAGTCGAACGGTGTTAGTTGATGCTTTTCGAATGGCTGAAAATAGAGAAAAATGGTCAAAAATCAAAATTTGGATTGGTGGCCTAGAAATCCAATTTTTTGGTTTTCTAGGCCAGCGAATTATGAGACCCAAGAAATGCGCAGGAAGCGATCCTGAACAAAATGATGTTTACAGATCTCAAAAATATTGATTTTGAGCCGAGTTATTACCGATTTTCTGAAATTTTCCTATTGCTCAGAATAAAATTTTTCTGTATTTCGGCTATAACTGGGCTCAAAATCGAAAATTTTCAATTCTGTAAAAAGCGTTGGACACAGAATTTTTTGCTGGACATTTCCTATGGTTTAAAAAATTCAAAAAGTCGCGTGGCCTAGGAATCTCACTTTTTGGATTTCTAGGCCATCCCCAAATTTAAAAATCCAGTCAATAGGAAATTTTTGCCTTATTTTTCTGAGCAAAATGCCGTTTACAGAAGCCAGAAATATTGATTTTGAGCCAAGTTATACCCTTTTTTCAAAAATTAGCTATTGCTCAGAATAACATTTTTCGGTATTTTGGCTATAACTCGGCTCAAACTCGAAATATTGCATTTCTGAAGATTGCATGTTACTTAGGCTGTTATTTTGAGCCTTTTGACCCAAATTAGACTTCACAGCCTGGAAGAATAGTGGTGTGGCCTAGAAACCCGAATTTTAAGTTTTTTAGGCCATCAAGTTTAGACGCTCAAGAAATGTCCGGAAAGTGATCTTGAGCACATACGTTTTTGCAGAATTCAAAAATATTGATTTTGAGCCAAGTTATTATCGATTTTCTGAAAATTCCTATTGCTCAGAACAAAAGTTTTCGGTATTTTGGCTATAACTCGGCTCAAAATCAATATTTTTGAGCTCTGAAAATTGTATTTTACTCAGGCCGCTATTCTGAGCATTTTGAGCTTAATTAGTTCTCACAGCCTGGAGGAATAGCGGTGTGGCCTAGAAATCAACATTTTCGGTTTTCTAGGCCACCAAGTTCAGACACCTGAAATTTATTCGGCACTTAATTCTGAGCAAAATGGTGTTTGTAGATCTCAAAAATATTGATTTTGAGCCAAGTTATTACATATTTTCTGAAATTTTCCTATTGCTCAGAACAAAATTTTTCGGTATTTTGGCTATAACTCGGCTCAAAACCAAAATTTCTTGTTGGTTCTTGGGCCATATTGTCTAGAGTTTTAAGGCGCATTCAACTATATAAAATTTGGAAATATTGGGTACCCTTGTTTCTCTGCGCTCTCTCACTCTCTCGCCCCAAAATTGAAACCGTAATAACTTTCTTCAAAATAGAGCTTTTGACCCGAGGTTTGGACCATTTTAATCCAAATAAAATGCAGAACAAAACTTAGGTCTCAAATTATCTCCCTAAAAATTTTTAAAGGCGCACATCTCCCTTTAAACTCACCATTTTACAAACTCCAGAAAATATATCCAATAATCTCGAGTTGGTGAACGCCATCCGTCGGCTTTTGTTCAAATTCGAGTCCATTTTAAAATAGTGCTCATTTAATTTCGAAATTTCGTCAATTGGCAATGGAGATGCCAACGGGACAGAAGCGGAGGAGGTGGATGGAAGTGAGAAGGGGCTCGCCGGAGTGGGAGGGCTCTGAAATGAGAAAAAGGGTGACAAATTGACAAAAATCATTGAAAAAGTCATAAAATTCCACTTAACTTAGGCTAATAAAGTCTAAAATAGCCCGAAAAAACCCGAAAAAAAATTTAGCTAGGTGGCCTAGAAAACCAAATTTTTGGATTTCCAGGCCATCATCAAATTTGAAAATCTAAAACCTAAGAAACATCCGGCTATTCATTTTGAGCACAATGGTTTTTACAGAACTCAAAAATATTGAGTTTCAGACGAGTTATAAGCGAAATACTGAAAAATCTTATTCTGAGCAATAGGTAGTTTCGCTAAAATCGGTATAACTCGACTCAAAATCAATATTTTTGAATTCTGAAAAATATGTTTCGCTTAGAAAAATAGAGCAAACATTTCCTATTGATTGGATTTTCAAATTTATGAGATGGCCTAGAAAACAAAATTTATGGATTTCTAGACCATCAAGTTCTGAAACCCAAGAAGTATCCGGTAAGTATTCCTGAGCAAAATGCTGTTTTCAGATCTCGAAAATATTGAGTTTGAGCCAAGTTATTACCAATTTTCTGAAATTACCTATTGCTCAGAATAAAAGTTTTCGGTATTTCGGTTATAACTCGGCTTAAAATCAATATTTTTGAATTCTGTAAAAACCATTTTGCTCAGGACCACTTCCCAGACATTTCTTAGGTCTCAAAATTTTATGGCCTAGAAATCCGAAATTCGGATTTCTAGGCCATCACTAAATTTGAAAATCTAACTAATAGAAAAGACGCGAAATGGTTTTTTGAATCGATATGTTCTTACAAAATCGAAAAACATTGAACTTCAGCCGAGTTATATCCAAAATACTGAAAATTTTAATCTGAGCAATAGGGATTTTCAGCAAATCGGTAATAACTCGGCTCAAAATCAATACTTTCGAGTTCTGTAAAAACCATTCAGCTCAGCATAACTAGCTGGTCATTTCTTAGGTCTCAGAATTCGATGACCTTGAAATCCGAAAATTTGGATTCCTAGGCCACCGAGCCATAACTCGCCCTAAACTCAATATTTTTGAATTCTGTAAAAACGAATCGGTCAGGAACTGAAATTAGGATTTCTTGACAATTTTCAGAATTGCCTACCGTATCCCTCTCCAATCCTATAGCTTCCGAGAACATGTAGCTTAAGAGCATATCCGCAGCTTATAGAAAATAGCAAATGAGAACTAAGCGATCAAAGAAAAAATGCAAAAAGTGGGCGGAGCCTCAGAGTGTTTGTGTATATGGCTAGAGGAGTGATCAGTTTGGGTAGACTCGAGTCTTCCCCTCTCCCCATTTCTCTTTCCCCGTTTATTTTCGCTTTTTCGCCTTGACCGCGTTGGTTCTTGGCTTCTTGAGCTTAGCTCCACTTTAAAGGCGCATATCTCAAAAAGGGGCGGAGCTAGAGCAAAACGGTCAACTACAAACTTGTTTAAAATTAAATTTGGAGCAAGATTGCAGTTGACAACTTTTTTCTAGCTCCACCCCTTTTTGAGATATGCGCTTTTAAAGTTTTCTTGTGCTTTTTTTTGAAGAGCTCTTGCTTTAAAGGCGCATAACTCAAAAATGGGCGGAGCTAGGAAAAAGTGGTCAACTACAAACTTGTTTAAAATTATATTTGGAACAAGTTTGCAGTTGACAACTTTTCTCTAGCTCCGCCCCTTTTTGAGATATGCGCCTTTAAACTTTGCGCTTACCTCACTACCCTCGGCAGCTGGCTCCGGACGTCCTCTTTTCGATTGCACCACTGTAAATTTGAATTTTTTTGAATTTTTTTGGTTTGTGGTACTCTAGAAATAACTACAGTAACCCAAAAAAATTTTACTTACAGTATCTTTGCATATTATTGTCAATGCATTTTTGATATCGACACTTTTTGCAGGCCATCCGCCGTTCTGGAAAAGGGAAAATTGGATTAGTGATCTAGTTTTTTAGAATGGTGGCCTAGAAAACCAAAGTTAGGGCAATTCAGGCCCTTTTGGGCTCGTTCAGGCCACTTTTAGGCCTTCTTTTAGCTTTTTAAGACATCATATTAAGGCTGTTTTAGGCTCGTTTTCCAGCTTTTCTAGGTGCGTTTATGTCCGATTTTAGGCTTTTTTAGGCCTGATCTAAGGCATTTATAGGTCCACTTGGGCTTTTCAGGCCGATTTTAAGTTCAGTTCAGGCCTTTTTTAGGCCGTTTTAGGCGCTATTTCGGGGCTATTCGGGCCCATTTTCAGGCTGTTTTAGACCTGTTTTCAGGTTTTTCTTGATGCGTTTAGGACCAATTTTTAGGCTTTTTAGGCCTGTTCTAAGGCTCTCTAGGCCCAGTCCAAGGGAATTATTGCAAATTTTAGGCTTTCTTAGGCCATTCCCAGGCCTTTTTAGGACCTTCGTCAAGCTGTTCAAGGTACTATTTTAAGACTAATATAGGCCTATATTTTCATTCTGTTCTAGGCCCATTCAGGCTTTTCTTGGTGCGTTTAGGACCAATTTTTAGGCTTTTTAGGCCTGTTCTAAGGCTCTCTAGGCCTAGTCTAAGGCAATTATGGCAAATTTTAGGCTTTCTTAGGCCATTCCCAAGCCTATTTAGGCCTTCTTTAAGCCGTTTTTGGGCCATATTTTAAGACTAATTTAGGCCTATATTTTCATTCTGTTTTAGGCCCATTTTAGGCTTTTCTAGGTGGGTTAAGGCCCAATCTTAGGCTTTTTAAGACATTTATAGGTTAATTTCAGGTTTTTCAGGCCTTCTTTGAGCTCTTTTAGGCTCCTATTCAGGCACTATCAAAACCAATTCAGGCATGTTTTCAGGAGGTTCGAGGCCCGTTCTAATGCAAAAATTAGGTCTGTCTTATACTGATTTAGGCTTGTTCAGGCCCATTTTCAGGCCCTATCTTGAGAAAAATTATGACGCTGCTCCAAGCCTATTTGAGGCGGTTTCAGGCAGTTTAGGGCCCTTATTGGTAGTCCTAAGCCAAAATAGGCCAGTTTCAGGCTGTTCTAGGCCATTTTAGACCTTATCTAGGCCATTTTAGGCCATTTTAGGCCCATTTTAAGCCTTTTTCAGCTTTTCTAGGCCATTAGTCCATTTTTTCCCCATCTCCTTACCATAATTAACCTCACAATCCTGATTCCCAGTGATGCAATCATAGGTGATGTCGAGGGCGACGGTTCGACGGAAAAACGCGGCGCACGCCTGAAAAATTGGGACCTTTGAGGTTTTTTTTTTCCGAAAAAAAATTTTTCAAAAAAAATTTTCAGAAAAAAAAATTTTTTCAGACAAAATTCTTTTTTTCAATTTTCTGAAATTTGGGCTCATGTCCCTTTAATATTTTTTTTCAAAATTCGAAAAAAGGGGCTATGTCCCTTTAAGGTCCCACACCTACCTTACAACTTGGAGCCCCGAAATGGAGTGAAAGAGCCGTGGAGTCACAAATGGCGCATTTCATTTTTTTTTTCGTTTTTTTTTGTTTTTCTGAAATAATCTGAAATTTTTCAGATAAATATTTCTAAAAACACAGAAAAAAAACAAAAAAAACTAACAGTTTTTTTCCGGTGCAAACCACCAGAAACACTCGGGGAGGAGGCTACACTCTAGCAATCAATTGAGACGACGAGAGAGTACACCGAATGAAGAGAGTGGCGAGAGAAATGGAGAAAACGAGGCTAGAGTACATTTGGTCTCTCTCACTCCCTCTACTCGTCATGTTTGCCCCCACTTTGCCAGGTGAAATATGACGGAGGGGGTGGACACCTGCAAAAACTTTTTTTAACTAACGTAACCCGGTCAATTTTAAAGGTACACACATAAAATGTGGATTTTTGAACTCAGCTTGTCACGGCGGTTCGAATGAGTATAATCATGAATGGGTTTGGAAAATTTTTTATTTTCGGGTATTTTTTGACCTACCCATGCGCCTTTAAACTGGCGATATAATTACAGCCTCGAGAATATGAGAGTTAGACTCAGCGCGTCGAGACGGTTCTAATGAGTATAATCATGGTGGGATTCGGAAAAATTTCAATTTTTGGGTCTCGACGGGAATTTAAAGGCGCATGGACAAAAAAATTTTCAGAACACAGTCATCATTATATTCATTCAAACCGGCTTGATCAGTTGAATTGAATGGTGTAACTTTCATTAGGATACGACGAAAATTGACAGAGATACCGTAGTTTTAAGTTTTGATCTACCAATACAAAGGCGCATGGGTAGGTCGAAAATCAAAAATTTTCGGAACCTAGTCATGATTATACTCTTTCGAACCGCCTCAGCATGCTGATTCTAATGCCATAAAAATTGTTGAGATTGAACGAAAACTGACAGAGATACGGTAGGTTTACTGGAATTGCTCAGCATAAAGTGACTTTAAAGGCGCATGGACAGAAAAAATTTCAGAACCTGGTCATCATTATACTCGTTCGAACCGGCTTGATGAGCTGAATTGAATGGTATATTTTTCATTGAGATCGGACAAAAATTGGGCGATTTACAGTGAATTTTAGTTTTGATCTACCACTTTAAAGGCGCATGGGTAGGTCGAAAATCGAAAATGCTTCAAACCTAGCCATGATTATACTCATTCGAACCGGCTCAATGAGCTGAATCGATTGGTGTAATTTTCACTAAGCTAGAGCAAAAACTGACCGAGATACAGTAGTTTTAAGTTTTGATCTACCAGTTTAAAGGCGCATAGGGAATCAAAAATCGAAAATTTTTCAAACCCCGTCATGATTATACTCATTCGAACCGTCTCGTCGCGCTGATTTTAATGGTGACATTTTCAGCTACCGTAACCCAAAATTGACGGGGTTACGGTATTCTGACATCCGGGGTACTAAGGAACAAAACACAAAGATCTAAGCACATGATTAGGCGTCATAGACGTACCGGTACCGGAACTAGGTAATCATTTCCGGCAAAACATATAGGAGGTGTTGCTCAGAATAAGAAAAAATTTTATTCTGAGCAATACAATGAAATCCTTCTTCCTCTACTCCACCGTTTTCACAAAAATCGGATTTTGTCTCGGGGTGATTTCCAACATTTTCCTGATTTTTCTAACCATTTTTCACATCAAAAAAATCACCGGGACCTATAAAAAAATGGTAGTTTTATTTGCAACGATGGGTATCATTTTTTCGGGTTGGGAGCTCCTGGCCCAACCCTTCATGCACAACTACAATAAGGCCCTCGTGTACTTTAGTCTCGGAGGGCAGTCCCAGAAGTTTCTCCAGTTTTCTATCGCCCTTTACGCTGGTTTCTATGAAGCTATCATTGCTTTCATAGCTGTCCAGTTCGTTTTTCGTTATTCGACACTGTTTTCGCCGAAAATCGCCAAAAAATTCGATGGATTGGGCACTTTTTTCTGGTTACTGTACCCAGTGATCCCGGGGACGGTGTACGGTAGCTCGTTTTATTTTTATGTGCAACCGGATCGGTATGGTGATGATTATGTGAGGTGAGTTGGGAAAAAGTACCGTATCTCTGTCAGATGTGGTCCTCGAAGGATGAAAATAGTACCAAATTACTCAGGAAGTCAAGACGGTTCGAATGAGTATAATCATGACTAGGTTTGGAAGTTTTTTGATTTTTGGGTCTCGCCACGAAAACTAAAGTTATACCGTATCTCGGTCAGTTTTGGGCCTAGAAGGATGAAAATGGTACCAAAATATTTAGGAAGTCAAGACTTTTCGAATTAGTATAATCATGACTAGGTTTTGGAAAATTTTTGATTTTTGGGTCTCGCCACGAAAACCAAATTTCTACCGTATCTTAGTTAGTTTTGGTCCTAGGCGGATGAAAATGGAACAGAAATGCTCGGGGAGTCAAGACGGTTCGAATGAGTATAATCATGACTAGGTTCCCAGAATTTTTTTGTTTTTGGGTCTCGCCACGAATTCTACCGTATCTCGGTCAATTTTGATCCGATTTCGTTGGAATTTGCAACAACATTCTCAACAAACCAAGACAATTCAGAAAAGTACCCACAAGCCTATATTAGGTTCATTTTGATTTTTGACCTATCCATGCGCCTTTAATTTCGCGTCAAGACCCAAAAATCGAAAATTCTCGAAACCTAGTCATGATTTTACTCATTTGAACCGGCTTAGCGTCCTGATTCGACTGGTGCATTTTTCGAAGAGTTAGGAACAAAATTGACCGAGATACGGTAGATTCAAAATTTTGATCTACCAAATTTAAAGGCGCATGGGTAGGTCGAAAATCAAAACTTCTCAGAACCATGGCTTGTGGGTACTCATTCAAACCGTCTTGACTTCCTGAGTCGATTGGTGACATTTTTAGCAACCGTAATCCAAATTTTCCCGGGTTACTGTATTTTTTTCAGAGAGGTGATGCTGACCAACTACGAGCTAGCGATCAACGAGGTGCCACGTTTTGTAATTGTTTCTTATGTGAGTTTCAAATAAAATTAAGATGTGCAGGCGGGCTACTGTACTTTCAGAACGCCGACGGCACCCTTCGCTGGAACAATATGGGGTTTTTGGTGCAGGGCGTGGCAGTTATAGGCCTCCACTATGCAATTATCATATTTTTCGGTCTAAAAATGCATTTCGACATGAGAAAAAAGTTCCAGGAACACTCAGCGACCCATTTACGCCTTCAGAAGCAATTTTTCACGGCTCTCGTGGTCCAAACCATGGCACCCACCCTACTTTTTGTCCTTCCAGCTGGTCCCATTCTCTTGGGACCCCTTTTTTCCCCGATTTTGGACATCGGGATAAACCTACAGACCGGATGGCTGTGCTCCGTTTTTTCCCTGTACCCTCCCATCGACTCTATTGCGTTTATGGTTATTGTGAAGGAGTATAAGAAGGTTATTAGAGGTGAGTTTGCGCCAGTTTTGGGTTTGCGCCTTTAAGATTACGATTTTTGAGTTCAGGACGGTGAGAGAGTTCAGAAAAGTACCCACAAGCCAAGGTTCTAAAAAAAATGTTCTTGGGTCTTGGGTCCCGGCGCGAAAACACCGTATCTCGGTCAATTTTGGTCGGAGCTTCATGAAAAGTGTATCAGTCGACTCAGCGTGTCGAGACGGTTCGAATGAGTATAATCATGACCTAATTTGGACAATTTTTTTGTGTATGCGCCTTTAAAGTCACTTTATTCTGAGCAATTCCTACGAAAACTACTGTATCTCAGTCAGTTTTGGTCCGAGCTCTATGAAAAGTGTACCTATCGATTCAGCGCGTTAAGACGGTTTGAATGAGTATAATCACGACCTGGTTCTGAGCATTTTGAATTTTTGATCTACCTATGCGCCTTTAAATTTGGTAGATCAAAACTTGAATCTACCGTAACTTTGTCAATTTTGCTGCTAGAGCCGCGAGAAAGAGCGCATTTTGATCAGCGCTTTATGGTGGTTCGAATGACTATAATCATGACTAGGTTTGAAAAAATTTTTGAAAAAAAATTTTGGGTCTCGCCACGAAAATGATGAAAAATTGAAAAAGCATGGCTTGTGGGTACTTTTCTGGACGGTCTCAACCTAAGGATTGCTGTGCTCACCTTCAAAAAATTCCAGAACAACTCTCCCGAATGATACTGCCCGATAAGCCTCCAGTCTCCAGTTCGTCGTATGAAGATCGATGCAGGACGGGCCAGTGTAATTGATAATTGATCATTTTCTGGAAATAATATTTTTTCTAATGCTGAAAATTTGAATAAAGTATTTTGAAACAAAACTAATTGCTCGATTTTTCTTTTTTTTTTTTTGAAAATTTTCAGATTTTCGTGGCGGGACCCAATAAATGAAATTTTCCGAAACCTAGTCATGATTATATTCATTTGAACTGGCTCAGTGTGCTGATTCCAATGGTACATCTTTCATCGAGATCCGATCAAAATTGACCGAGATACGGTAGTTTTTCTGAAATTGCTCAGACTAAAACGGCTTTAAAGGCGCATGGACAAAAAAATTTTCAGAACCCCGTCATGATTATACTTATTTGAACCGTCTTGATTAGCTGATTCCAATGGTACCTTTTTCATTGCGCTTCGACAAAAATTGACCGAGATACGGTAGTTTTTCCGATTTTCGTGTCGAGACCCAAATTTTCAAAAATTGCTCAGAACCAGGATTTATGGGTACTCATTCAAACCGTCTCCACTTCCTGATTTCAAATTTTGTGGTTTTTTGGGATTCGCTACAAGTCTGACCGGGTTACTGTAGTGGTTCGTGGTGGGACCTGAATTTTTTTTTTGGTTTTTTTTACTTTTTTTTTGGATCTGAAATTTTTCTTTCAGGATCTGAAATTAGGGTTTTTGGGAGCCAAATCGTTTATTCGATTTCAAAAAATATTTTATCAAACAATTTCAAAAAAAATTAACTGGAACATCTACGTGCCTTCTCTTTTTCGTATTCACATTCCCAATTGGACCTCATCTCATTCATAGCATTATCGATTTTCTTCCGTATTCCATGAAACTCTTGAATCATATAATCGATCGTTTTTCGATCAATAATTTTTTTCTCATAGGATTGTAGACTCTGGACCAGCTGATGTCGATAAATCTTCCGAATTGAGGGGAAGTGCTTATCCAGGTACTGTAAGTAGAATTGATTTTTTTTTACAAATTTTTCTCTCTGAATAAGTTTTTTGGATTTAGAAAAAAACCAAAAAAATTCGAAAAAAAATTTTCAGGTCCCACCACGAAGTAGCCCGGTGAATTTTAAAGTAAAAACAGAATAACCCTAAAATTCGGAATCAGAAAGTCAAGACGGTTAGAATGAGTACCCACAAGCCCCTATTCTGAGCAATTTGAACGATTTTTGAATTTTTGGGTCTCGACACGAAAATTGCAAAAACTACCGTATCTCGATTATTTTTTGTTCGAGCTTAATGAAAAAGGTATCATTAGAATCAGCAAGTTAAGACGGATCGAATGAGAATAGCCATGACTAGGTTTGGAACATTTTTTCCTCCATGCGCCTTTAAAGTCGTGTCGGGACCCAAAAATTGAAACTTCTCCAAACCTAGCCATTATTATACTCATCCAAACCGGCTTGACTCACTGAATCGAATGGTACAATTTTCAGTGCAGTCCGAGCAAAACTGGCCGAGATACGGTAGTTTTACTGTGTATTGCTCAGAATAAAATTACATTAAAGGCGCATGGACAAAAAAATTTTTCAAATTCAGTCATGTTTATACTCATTCGAACCATCTCAAGGAGCTGAGTCGACTGGTACAATTTTCATTGAGCTCAAACCAAAACTGACGGGACTACGGTATTAAAGGCGCATGGGTAGGTCAAAATTCAAAATTTTCCAAACCTAGTCATGTTCATACTTTTCTGAATCGCCTTTATTAGCTGAATCGATTGGCCTATCTTTCATCATGATTCAATTGAAACTGGCCGAGATACGGTAGTAGGTCAAAAACTTTCTTACCTTAAAAGCCGGTACTAAGTTTTTCTCGTGCAACCAGTTACTGTCGAGACTCCACATTTTCTTCATCACCTTTGCATCCAAGTATTCTTCCAGGGTGTCTTCATCAGTGGGCTCCCTTTCATGTTTCCAGGGTCCTGGAGGCGGGAACCCGAGGGAGGCACGCAGTTCCTGAACACCAATCAGTCCAGCTCCATTGGTGGACAAAACGTGAACGAGAAAGGCTGCTAGAAACCCTTTGAATTCGTATCCCGTTATCTCCTCAAAATCCGAATCTATCATGCATGAACTGTTTATTTTTATTAGTTCGTCATCGATGTTGAACTCTTTGGGTGAGATTGAGTTGGAAATGGTGATGTTATCTGAAATTAGGAAGTCAAGACGGTTCAGAAAAGTACCCACAAGCCCTGGTTTTCTGAAAAAAAAATTTTGGGTCTTGTACCGAAAATACCGTACCTCAGTCAATTTTGGTCTACGCTCAATGTAAATTTTACCAATCGATTCAGCTCGTCAAGACGGTTCGAATGAGTATAATCATGACTATGTTCTGCGCAATTTGAATTTTTGATCTACCCATGCGCCTTTAATTTCGGTAGATCAAATTTTGAAACTAACGTATCTCGGTCAATTTTTGTCCAGTCTCGATGAAAATAGTACCATTTGAATCAGCACAACAAGGCGGTTTGAATGAGTATAATTATGGCTAGGTGAGAATTTTTCATTTCGGGGTCTTGACACGACTTTAAAGGCGCATGGTGAAAAAAATTGCTATGCCCCAGCATGAGGGTACTCATTCGATCTGCCTTGACTTGCTGAGTTAATTGGTACCATTTTCACTGAAATCAGAGCAACATTCATTGAGATACGGCTAATTTTAGTTTTGATCTACCAGTTTAAAGGCGCATGGGTGGGTCAAAAATCAAAATTCATCCAAACCTAGGCATGATTATACTCATTCGAACCGTCTCAACGCGCTGATTCTAATGCTGCTATTTTCAGCTACCCAGCACATAGACAAAAACATTTTCGACTGGGTTTCTTTTTTTGGTTTCCCAACTTATGGTTTTTGACCCACCCATCGTTTCCAACTTGTCGATAATATTGACGGTTGGATCCCCCTCGTCGGATGTTGAATTAGAAGTAATGACGGTGTCTGAAAATATTTTTTTTTTCTCAGGATCATACTTGCCCAACCCCGGGCTGGGCCCAAAGAGCATTTTTGATGGACTCGGCCCGGCCCGGAATGAGAAATTTAATTTTTACTGAAAATGAGGAATTTCGTCAAAAATTTTGCCGGAAAATTCGATTTTTTTCAAATCCGGGCCCAATCCGGGCCGCGCCGGTCCTTGAAAATTTTCCACAGGCCTGATTCAGACATTTTTTTCATTTGAATAATCTTTTTGGTCTCAAATTATCTAAACTTCAAACAGAATCGGAAGAAGCTTACCAGCATGTATAAGGTTGCCAACGACAAAGAGACATATGATGAATTCAGTGATCATTGTTGATATGGTCTATCCAAATTGAACAAAAATAGAAGAGATAGAGACGGGCGGCCCGTTCAATTGACCTCATTTTGGAGATGTAATGATAAAATTTATCTTTCTTCGCTTCGTCATGTGATGATCGATGCTTTTTAGATTTTATTTTGCGATTCTGAAAAAAATAATAACAAAGTTTTTCATTACAAATTTGTTCGATTTTTTTTCTTGAAAAAACTGGTTTTTAGATTTTCGTGCTGAGACCCAAGAAATGAAAACATTCCAAACCTCGTCAAAATTATACTCATCTTGACCACCTTGACTTGCTGATTCCAATGATGCACTTTCCATCAAGATTCGATCAAAACTGACCGAGATACGGTAGTTTTAACGCGAATTGCTCATAATAAAATTACTTTAAAGGCGCAGGAACAAAAAAATTTTTCGAATCTAGTCAAGATTATACTTTTCTAAACCGCCTCAACGCGCTGATTTTATTGATTCGATTTGCATTGAGATTGGACCAGGACTTACCGAGATACGACGGTTTTTATGATTTCGCGGCGGGACCCAAAAATGAATTTTTTGATGACTAGTCAAAATTTTGCTCATCTAGACCGCCTTGACTTGCTGATTCTAATGGTACATTTTTCATCAAGATTCGAGGAAAATTGACCGAGTTACCGTAGTTTTACTATGTATTGCTCAGAATAAAATGACCTTGAAGGCGCATGGACAAGAAAATTCTCCAAACCTAGTCGATATTATACTCATTCAAACCGCCTTGACACGCTGAGTCCAATACTGAACTTTTCATTGAGCACAAACCAAAAATGACGGAACTACGGTATTGAAGGCGTATGGGTTGGTCAAAATTTTTTTTTCCAAAACCTAGTCAAGATTATGCTCATTCAAACCGCCTCATTGCGCTGAATCGATTGGTACAATTTCATTGAGCCCAAACCAAAAACTCCGGGAATACGGTATTAAAGGCGCATGGGTAGGTCAAAAAAAAAATTTTTTTCAGAACCTAGTCAAGATTATACTGGGTATTGAGAAAATGGACAATGTGCGCCCCATTGCCAGCCGGCGCGACCCTCCTCATTATGTGTGCTATCTCTCTTACTCTGACGTCAGCTGAGGGGCAGAGAAAGAGAAATA
>GL379828.1:731913-763992 GCA_000143925.2 Caenorhabditis brenneri | reverse complement strand
CTGACGTGGAAACGAAGGCGGATGACGGACGTAAGCTTTGTATTCTTCTTTTTAGTCTCTCTGTCTTTCGTCTCCGTTTAAGGAAGTCAATAAGGTTTGACAAATGTGATGGTGGCTCCTTAAAAGATTAGTTTAACTGCCACAAAAAGAAAAGGCCAAGATGAAAAATTAGTTCAAGTAAGAGAACTGGTTTATGATTGGTAATGCAAATGCGGAACGGTTAAGGAAACAAAACTGAGCAACAGAAATCTCAGTCAATAAAAAGATGAACTGAATTTGATTGAAATGTTATCACATTTAGAAACAATAGTAGAGAATTTTCTAATCTTCATCAATCTTGTTCTCTTCTGTTTTCAAACTCTAAGTTTTTCAATTTGAAAAAAAAAGAGCAAAATTCAAGAACAAATGCATCACTGTATGAAAAAGCTTTTTCAATCATAAGAAAAAAAACTTTTCTAGAAGAAATCCGTATTTTTTTCAGCTTCCTTCAAATATCTACAATACGAACCAGTCTATTCTGATTGTGCATGTATACCGGGAAAAGAAGAATGTATTGGTAAGTCATCGCGAAAATTCCTTATAAATGGCTTTAATTTCAATCCGATTTTCAGCTCAAACAAGTATTCCTCAAAGCTTGGAGAACGCTTGCATATGTAATTACGACAGACAAGATGGAAGTGCTTGGCCTTGTTATAGTGCTCAGTATGTTCCTCTCTCTCTCCTTCTTTCCCTCACTTTTGAACCCGTTAAATTTAGAACAAACTGATTCCATTATTTGATTTCTATGTGTCGTGCTAATTTGATAAAAGGGTGTGAAACATCAAATTACAGAACATGGGAGAAGGCGATATGTCCTGAATGCAATGATATTGGGTTTTGCAATGTGCCAAATACAACGGGAAACGGAAATATTCCGTGTTATTGTCAATTGGTATGATCTTGGGTCTACGAGAAACGTGAAAATTCG
This sequence comes from Caenorhabditis brenneri, assembly GCA_000143925.2. Lineage (NCBI taxonomy): Eukaryota > Metazoa > Nematoda > Chromadorea > Rhabditida > Rhabditidae > Caenorhabditis > Caenorhabditis brenneri. Next base: position 763,025 of record GL379828.1, on the reverse strand, counting down.
ATATTTCAGGCAATGGGATACTGTGTTTTTATGCCAGAAAGTCGTGTTCGGAGAATATGGGAGTTCCAAGGTAACAAGATTCCAGAGAAAGGAAATCCTCTCAGAAAAGAATACATGGAACAATTGACACAGTTGGGATATGGTAATATGACTGATCAAGTTGCAATTACCACACAAGCCAAAGAAAAGTTAGTGCGTCAAATTCCAACAAGAAATACAACAACTAGTTTAGGATGATTCTCAAAATGTCCGGACTTCATCCACAACGTCGAGCAGCATTGGGTTATGGAAAATCAGAGTTGATCAAAATGTGTTCTTTCAATGGACAACAGTGTAATATAGAAACCGAGTTCAAGTATGTTTCAATATTCGTAAAGCTGAAAAATTCAGAAAAAACATATCTTTAGACTTTTCATCGACTCTTCATTTGGTAACTGTTACACCTTCAATCACGACCCCAATAAAAACCTTACAAGCAGTAGAGCCGGCCCAAGTTATGGTAAGTTAGAAAAATTGTTTTTCCTATTTATTGGTTTTAAGGATTACGTCTAATGTTATTCGTGAACACCTCGGATTATCTGCCTACAACCGAAGCCACTGGAGTGCGATTAGCTATCCATGGAAAACAAGAATGCCCTTTTCCGGACACTTTTGGATATTCTGCGCCAACTGGAGCAATTTCGTCGTTTGGAATATCTTTGAGAAAAGTGAACAGACTGGAAGAGCCGAAAAACTCCTGTTATAACAGCGACTACCCACCAAAGAATAGTATCTACAAAGAGTATAAATATGAGCCAGAGGTATTCATTTTTTGACGGTTTTTCGAAAAATTCAAAAGTATTTCTAGGGTTGTTTCCGTTCCTGTTATCAACGTCGAATAATTTCAAAATGTGGTTGTGCGGATCCCCGGTTTCCAAATCCTTGGAGAAGAAGCCCTTATTGCGACTCTAGAAACTCTACTACTCGTAAGTCTCAGTTTTCAGCAAGATAGCAAAAAAATAATTATTTTTTAGTGAACTGCCTTACAATTGAAGGAGCAAAAATATCTATATCAATCAAGAAGTCCTGTCATTGCACGCACCCTTGCAAACAAGACCAGTATACAACAACTTACTCAGCAGCTAAATGGCCAAGTGGGAGTATACAAGCCCAATGTGACAATGGGGTAAAAGATTGTAATAGATATTTACGGTAAGTTATTCCGAACTTTCCGATTTTTGAACCGTTTTTTCAGGGAGCACGCTGCTATGATTGAAATCTACTATGAACAGATGAGTTATGAGATTTTGCGAGAATCAGAGTCATATTCATGGTTCAATTTGATGGCTGACATGGGTGGTCAAGCAGGATTATTCCTAGGTTTGTTAATTTCGAGAACTACTTCCAACTTCATTTCATTCAGGTGCGAGTATTATGAGTGTGATCGAGTTCTTGTTCTTCGCAATTCGTACTCTTGGAATCGCGTGTAAATCAAGGAGATGGAAAAAGAAGAATGAACTATTACGAGCTGAAGAATTGAATGATGCTGAAAAAGGAGCAGCCACTAATAACAACTCATGAGAATTATTCTAACATTTTTGATGAATTATTTGGAAATAAACTGGTTTGATTTTGAAGAATTATGAAGTATTTTGTTCTTAATGATGATTTGGCTCTTTTCGACTAGAAAGTCAGAAATCAACTGTCTCTTGAAAAAAATGTCAGAAATACTGATTTTCACTTTTTCCTCTTCTTTTCTTGTCTGTTGTTTAATGTTTTTTGTAACGCATGATACTTTATCACGTATTCTTCCACCAGGAAACCGACAAAAGTTTTGCAAACTTTCTTTCCTAATCAGTGGGTAGGAAAAAAAAGAAGATCAGTATTTCTAACATTTGGGACCGTTCGATTTTTGAAGAGGCCATGCAAGTCGACTAGAACCGAAAGTTTTCCAAAAGTTTAATGTCATTTGGAAGAATTTGAAACCGGAATTGTGATTTCCGCGTTTTGTCGTTATATTTGATGCATTCAACACTTTTGATTCTACCGAAATTCACCTTAATAAACTGATAAGTATCCATGAGGTCGAAATTGAGTACCTCACGCTCACCTGTGTTACATAGGCGGAAACATTAATGACACTCAATGGCCAACATAAACGCTCTAACAATCAAATCAAACATGGAAGGCTCTTCAGTTACAAGGGTCATGTAGATCAATTGAGTCGTGATCAAAAACTTTCCGTTCTACTCTACAAGCGGTCCTTCCTGTCTACCTTTACTGAAGTGATTGTGAATACCTCAACTAATGGTTGACAACAAAAGCTGTCATACATCTATTGTGGTTATTGTGATGGGAGGATTCCGCATTTGCATTTATCAATACAACAAGAGTAGATCGGTTATCGTGGACATCATTTCTATACTTCCCGAGTTATTGGTTTTAGTCGACGAAAAAATCAATCTTAAAAGTTAATAGATGTTTTAAAATCATAACGCTCAACAATTCGTTCATATATTGCTCAAAATCAAACTTTTGGTATTTTTTTTATGACAAAAAGCTCGTATTTTTACTTTACAAGATGGGAATTTCTCTGCTTTATTTCAAAGTGTTTGATGAGATCCTAAATGAAAGAGCGCTTTCCTTCTTTCCCTCATTCCTCTTTCCACCATCAATCTCTCTGAGAATTCGACCTTCAAGATTCTTTCAATTTTGACCTCCAGCTGTGAAGTGAAAAAATTATGCCAGTAAGCAATCACAGAACGCCGCGAGTCTAGTCAAACACAATCGATTTACCATACAATTTGCCCTTCACACATGGTATTACTGCCCTTATCTCATCCTCTCTTGATTCAACAGGGTTCTCTACGCCGTCTTTTCATGACCAACGGAGAGAAAGCAACTCCTCTTTGTATACACTCCCCGCGGTTTTATTTCTCCCCCTGTGTCTGAGGTTCGCACACTCTCTCGCTTGCCACTTTCACTTTTCTCAACTATTTCATCATTGCATCTGAAAAGTTTTTGGATCTTGAAATTCTGACACATCATCACTAAATATAATTTTTTTTGTTTCAACCTTTGTTACACATATATATTATTATGGAACAAACATTGGTCTCAGTAAGTTTTTTTTTCGTTTTGTTTTGCTGAATATATTCAAAACATTCAAAAACTAATGACATGTTTTTAAAAATAAAATAAAAAAATGCTGACAACGTAAACAAAAACGCATAATTAAGATGCAGTTGCGTGTAGAAAAAACCGGTTGTTTACAAAACAAACGGTGAGAAAACGCATTTCGTTTATTAATAAAAGAAAACAAAAGCTTAATTCGATTTGCGTTTCATAAATAATGCATATTCAAAGTTCAAAACAAGTATAAGTCAAATGAGTTTTTCAATTTTTTTGTGAGCTATATATAGTGTCCAGAGTGCCGAAAGAAAACAAAAATAAATACAAGTATAAATATCCAAAGTGTTGCAAAAGATGGGAATTTTCAATGTGATTTTTCAGTGGTAACTTCATGAATAGGTGTTTGAAATTCTTATTTTTTTGTTTCGATATTTTTACAAAATTTTTTATGCAAAAGTTGCATCACTTCGGACACCTTTGTTGAATTTTTTGTCTGATTAGCATATTGGACTCGGCATTGACGATTGCATGTTGTTCAAACTACCTTTCTCAAATTTTGAAAAAAAAACTCCGATATTATGATTTTTACGCTCAAATTCAATTCGTTTTCACTGAAATGTTGAAAAACAGTAAGAAAAAAGGTTCAAGCCTGTGTAATCGGCTTGGATACACATTTTCCCATTTTGATTCGGAGAGATTGTTTTGACAAACGTATTTCATTAGTGGAAAGTATGAGACAAAACCTACGCGTTCTCCAAATTCTATCAAGATAATATATTTGAACTGCATTTGACATTAATTCATTCGAAGTTGTATTAGGTTTTGTTCAATACGTAGTAGACATGAATTTATATCAGATTGACGTGTGGATGTATGGCTCAAGAAGTCGTGAGACGGCAAGCTTTTAAGAAATTAAGCAGCTACTACAGAAACTGACAAAAAACACTTCAAGACGTTATGTGACTGCTGAAGTTTTTTTTGGTCTACAATGAAAAACTAGGTGGAAGGAATAAATGAAAAAAAAACACTTTTCACATAACGAAATTTTCATTGTTTACAGGTTCGCACTTTCAATACCATTTACAATGAATACATGGATTGGCTGGAAACAACATTAGAAGGAAATGATGGTGAGATTGCTCTCATTTTCTCTCAAATCATCCAATGATTCATTACAGGTGAAGTCTGGGAAATGGATTCATACAAAATCAATAAATTGAATATATTCCTAAACGAGTTCAAATTACTACCATCGTTTGGTAGTCAACAAGGGTTTGACCCTATACTTAACCTCCATTATTCGGCATGTTTAATGATAGTGTTATCAAAGTTAATCGAAGGAGTGTTCCAGATACAAAAACTGAGTGGAAAATTGAGGATATTGATGGATCATCAATTGAGGCGGATATCGTGGGCTCGTCCTGCGCAAGCTATTTACTACTTAACAAAACATACTCCAACAGCATTATATACGCAAAGAGCTAGCTGTAAGTCAACAAATAAATTGTTTTAGCGAGAACGAGCTATGAGAAAATATCATAAAAAACTCACAAGGGAACCTCAACACCTTGTAATTCTGGAATTGGCTACAAATGCTACCATAGCTTTATACCAGTCTAAATATATACCCCAAAAATTTTTGAAATCCGCTGGCCACTTTCAGCCGAGTTATGACGCTTGAAAGTTTTAGTACTGGAACCCGTTGATTTACCATAGGAAGAGAGTTTTCCGGCCGCTCGACACGAGAAAAAAAGACCGCACTTGTAAGGCCCACTTTTCTCGGTTTATTTCAACGGTTCGGTGGTTCAGTGGGTGTGGTTTCGAGTGGTGTGCGGAAGGTCTGGGATCGATTCCGTTGAATCGTTTTTGTTTTTGTTTTTTTTTTTGTTGGAATTCTCAACCTTGCCAAAACAGCTAGTGTACTTTTCTGAAAGTATTTCGATGCTATATTTGTTGTTTTCGCTAAATAAAACCACAAAAAAGAGTTTCGAGAAAATTCGGTTTTTTGTAATGTCTCGGAGCTGGAAGGCTTCTGATGATCAATATTCAGGTCAAAATTACTCAAAATATGATTTCAAAACTCTCTAGAAACATCAAATAGCACCCTCAGTATTCTTTCTGTAATCCAAGAGAGGTTTAGGACACTCCAAACAGACATCACCCTCTGAAAACATCGCCAGAAAGCCTTTGTATGGGCCTTTTCTTCGACTCGTTAGCGGTCTAAAACTACCAAAAATTCATAAAAACAATGTCATAATCACTCTGATACTTTACTAACATTTTTGAAAAAAAATTTCGAAAAAAATTTTTTTCGAAAAATTTTGCACCCAAGTGGTCATCAATTTTTTCGAAATTTCGGACAAAATTTTTTTTTCGGTAAAACTTGAAAAATATGTTTTTTAGACTGCTGAAAGACCCCTTTCAACAGAAAACACTTCGAAAAAAGCCTGGGAGGTCGCAAAAAGCCCTCCGAAAATCGGAGCTTTCAAGCCAAAATCAACTGATTCTGACTTCCAGGCATCATAACTCGGCTGAAAGTGATCAGCGGATCCTAAAATTTTTTTTGGTGTCTATCTAGACTGGTATGAACCTCTCATGAAGTTTACAGCCAATTCCAGAATTACAAGGTGTTGAGGTTCCCTTGTCAGTAGATGTGAGCTCGAGAAATATTTGGAACTGGTGTTCGTAGAGAATTTTGCTATTATTTCGAGTTGTTGTTTTGACGAAATATTTTCTATTTTTCTAGGAATGTTACCCTAGTAAATGCCCAGCTATTTTTTATATGATATTAGTAGCTTGTTTGATTTGCAAGCAATGAACCAAAACATAATCTACGTTGCAGTCAATCGCCCAATATACTACTATCATTATGCACCAAAGAATGGATCCATACTTTCTGCTGACTTCAAAAACGTGCAAGAGACTGTACTTGGATTAGATTATGCGTTTAAAAACTTGAAAATACGCATTCATGACGACAGAGTGATTTTTTATGAGAATGATGGCAAGGTGGTGAAATTTCAACAAGGCGATGCAAACTTCGGGCTAAATCCGAACTATGAAAAACAGGAAGGAGTTGTGCCTCTGTATGTACGAGAACAGAATCCTGTTGCAATTTTCGACAAGAACTATTTCATTTTGGAAAACGGAAAAATAGTTGACTGCATGGCAAAACGGAATGTTGACCTCTACTTGAACAATCGTTTAGTAGAAAATTTGCCAATAAGGAAGCTGAGGTTCAGCCGAGTAGTTGACGATTCATGTGAAGTGTTGATACTTTTTGAGCGGTTGTTCATGGCACAAGGGAAACTTCGTATGAAGCCTCAAGACAGGACTAATCCCTGGGAATATCTTTTCTTTTGTGATGTTTCCGAAATACCTGGAACCTATGGAACGACGGATTTTGTATGCAGCGAGAATTTCAAGTCATTCCTCCGGACTTCTCATTTACCACTCGCCATACCCAAAACACAAAGAGGGTCGAGAAAAGAAGAAAGGCTACTGAAAATCGCGATTTTTGAAAACTTGAAAGCTGTATTAAAACAAACTGCATTGAGCGCGATGCATCAAGAAAAGGAAACAAGCACGTTTTCAAATGTTGTTTGTCATGCATTATGGATATCCACTTCAGTCTTGGAAAAATTCGAAGAAAGAAAGGTTGCTACTTTCAGATATTTTACAGCCCGAGAGAATCTACATTATATTTACCACAAAATTTCAAAAAGTGATAAAAAACCGCAGCAAAACTGCGGGATAATTTGCAAAAACTTGGAAAATTTTTTGAACATTTGCAATCGTTTTGTTCAAGGATACATCACTGATATGCAAGAAGAAATTCGGATTGAGTATGGATATCAGTGAGTCTTTTTCTGCAAAGATCAAAAATGGTAAACTCTCTTGATGAGTATTATTGAGACTAAATCGTTCAAGTTTCCTAGAAACTCAAAGTTTGAAACTTAAGTTCCATAACATATCGTTTTTCTCCAAACTTTTTATGGCTCCGAGACATTTCGCAGCCCAGTTTTTCGGGTTTCAAACAAATTTTTTTGTACAATTTCCATTTTTAGGTATAAACTGGGAACTATTGTGTAATTCCCCTACCAAAGTGCGTAAAATGCACTTGAAAAAATCGAAGTGAGCTTTCAAAATAGTACGAAACTTGAGTACTTGCTTTCCTTGATTCCACAACTAATATTTACCAATAAAGCAATTGGAAATGTTATTTTTTATTGTGTTGAAATACTTTTTTGGAAGCTATTCACCGGTAGAAAAGAACATGCTTCAAAAAGTTGAAATAGTACTACTTTGAACAATCATTTTTTTGTGCTTTTTACGCATTTTGGTAACGGAAAACCACAAACTTTCCCAATTTACACCAAACAATGGAAATAATCCAACAAACACTTAATTAAAATCCGAAAAGCGCAGAAAAGCGGCTAAGAAACGTCCGGTTTCGCTGCGAATCGTCGTGGAGCGTTTTTTATGAGAAAAAATACATTTTCATCAGAGTTACTGATGATCAAATTATGCATTTCACTTTAATCGTAACACTTCTTGATTTACAGATTGTTATCCATTCTTGATGTACTTCAAGACGAATCACTATTTGTTAAAAAGCATGACCATACAAGAAGAGACATAATCAAAAGCCGATTCTTGTTCTCGAACTTGTATAGCCTCGATGCGAAAAAGTTGTACCGAGTCTTCCTCGAAGTCCCGAGTATGATCAAACCGATGATATTCGATATTCTCTGTGAAAATGGTAAGTGAATCTAGTTTTTCAAAAAATTTTGTTACATTTTTAGCAAAACAATCCGATGTCAACAAAGTTTTGGATCTCTACAGTTGTGAAGAGAGTCCAAACAAATTAGGAGTCAAAGAAAGTGAAAAGTTGGTGCTGAATGCTATTCGACAACACCCTCGTATCGTCATGTTTGGTCGGCATCCTGCTAATATGAAGCTAGGATTAATCAAGGCCCTTGGAAATTTTATCGACAACAGCATAAAGTATGCCGGACTTTTTGTTGATGTTGAATCGGATCCTTGTAATCAGGAAAAATAATGACATTTTTTTTGTGGTAATGCCCGGATTTCAATAATTTATGTTTTGTTGCTGTTTGTTGTTCCGAAACCTTAGTGAGAACAGAAAAAAAACTTCTGTTTCTCCAAACTATCACGGAAAATGAAGTTTTTTTTTCATTCGTTATTTGTTTTGTGTAATTTCTCTTCTAATCGTATTATCACACTGAAAATTGATTATGCTCACTCTTTTTAGGCCCGAAAAACAACTGCATGCAGCGACTCGATAGAGCGAGCTTGCATCATCAAGCGACAGTAAAATAATGAATCTTTTGCCGATACGTTCAATTGCTATTTGTTAGCATCGAAACGGGTTTTTACTGAGCTTTCTACTTCAATTCGGTTCAGCAATGTCTTAGAATTATTATGATCATAAATATTACAAAAAAGTTGCAAAGTTGCAGTAGGAATTTGAGAAACTCGATGTTAATCCATAAAACCAGTGAAAACTGCCAATTATCTAGATAAGCAGTGGTAAACTGCAAATTTGTCGCTTAAAATCATGAAAAAAGTGTTCACCGCATTTCTGTCACGTCTTTTGACAGAAGCACACACCGGCGTTTTTTTAAAACGATAACATTGTCTTTTTGTTTTTAGTATTTTCCATGTTCACTAGCTCAAAAACTCTGTGGTTATTAAGTCTTAATCGGTTCTGATTCCATTTTCTTCATGGTATTTTTCCCGAAACATCCAAAAAAAAAAAGGTTTTTCAAAGTAAATCGCAGTTTGGTTAAGCAAGCGCCGCTTCAGTGACAGGATGCGCTTTCTGTTGTTTTTCGGACTATGGTACCTTTTTCAACGTGATACAAGTTTTTATTCTCTAATCCTATGTTAACAAAAGCGTTAATGGAGTTTCATGGAGACCGTTTGAAAACCGCAACAATCAAATCAAAAATTTTTTGTGCCATGCCAAATTTGAAAATAAACATGACAGGAAAACGTAACAATAATCCATTTCTTAAAAGAAAGAAAAAACATTTTATTGAACGTTTGACCATGAAAAGAAAAAAAAACGATGTCCTATATCTATGAAATATTAAAAATAAAAATTATAGTAATACATCCTTCCGCAGTGGAAGATACAATAGGTATATGATACAAAAATTATGAGAAATTGATTAAAGTTAGTAAAAACAATTGACATTAATTGTATAGCTGACTGGTTAAAAAAAGACCCGGACGAAGAAAAACTGGAAAACATTGTACAAGTTTTTTAGAGCCAGTGATGTTGAAATCAGGGACGGGGGAAAAATTGTTTGAACTTTCAACATCTGTTAAACTGTCTCTATCGACAAAGTACATTGCATGGGAATCGTAGAAAATGTGGATGGGGTGCAAAGTGCAAAATGAAGCAAAAAAATTAAACACTGATCTGACAAAACGTATCATCTCTTCAAATTCTTCCCGCATGGTGTTTGAGACAAAAGGCCCCACCCTTTTGCCACCGCAGTGCAGCCAGCGCAAATTTGGGTTAAATCGAAAAAGGGCAGAACTTGAAACTTTTTTTTGGGTTTACACCATGCGGGCTTCGTTTGAAGAAATAATAACGATTGGAGAAAAAAGTTGGATTCCTGAATGCAAATCATTCATTGCCGTTTGCAATTGCAGGAGTTGCTTTCTGTGGATTGCTGATCTCGCATGGTTCTCTAAAAAGAAAAGGTAATTGATTACATGTATGTTTTGTTTTTCAGCGTTCAAATTTTCAGGAAAATGAAAAAATGGTGCTGAGAGGGCACGCATCAGATAGATACGTTCTTATACTAAATTTTTTTGATACCAATAAGATTTTGTTGGTTCGATTCAAAAAGTGAACTGAACCAATAGAAAAAGACGACAAAATTATAATTTAGTCAAGAAAGAAATAGGTAACTCAGGAAGCTGCCTAGATTTTCTGCGGTACAGTGAATGTATCAAAAGTTTTAAAACATTTTTTCAACTAACCTCAAGACAGCTGGCAATCGATCGAAGTATCTGTGAGTTAGGGTTTCCTCCAATTTCATGCGTCCAGTTGGTTCGTAGGTCAGCATGTGTTCAATGATCTCAAAAAGTTCAACATGCTCTGGCTCGGCACATGACATGGCGCGCTGAAAAAACGGACAGATTTAAAATTGATCGAGAAAAAGAACTATAAAACTCACTCTCAATGGTTTGCAGTGCTCTCTGACATAAGCGGCGTCTTGCGAACTTGTCGCCCAGTCAAGTCTTCCATCGATGAAATTCTTGGTTCTGTCGAATACTCTTTAAATAAGTAGTTTTTATTAAAAGCACAGCACCGCAATTTATTAGTAACAGCCAATTAGTTTAATCATAACTGGTGTTAGGAATACAGCCACTAACTTTGTCTTTTTTGCCATTCTCTGTGGAATGTCACCAAGGACTCTTTCCATCATGGCCAAGTGTTCACGGTTTTCGTGTGTTTGGAACAGTGTGACACCAGTGTAGAGTTCGTACAGAATGCATCCGATGGACCAGACATCACATGGTTGGGCCCAGCCAAGCTCTGAAAAAAGGGAAAGGTCAGTTGTCAGAAACATGTTTTTCATAATGATGCTTGTAGTAGCAAACAGATTCAATAGAGTAAATATCACGGTTCTTGCGTTTTTTTAGTTTTATGAAACGTGAAGTAAACGTTTTTTACAGTATATAAGGCGAGAATTCAATTAATTTTCGACAAAGTGTCCCAAAAGTTTATTGAGATTATTCAGCGTTTCAGAGAAGCATTCAGAAAAAAAATATTCTCATTGAAAAATCAAGAATCGTAATGGCCGAATTTTTCACCATGGAGTTTTTTTTCTGGAACGTGGGAAACAAATACAAATATACAGTTGTCCATAAGTCTTATCAACAAAATGAGACGACATGAAAAAAATAAGGTAACACCAGAGGCAAAACTTTTTGTTTTCGTAATGAAATCTTCGTTTTGTTTGGGCGATAACGCTTAGAAAATCTCCGAAGTTTGAAAAAAATACTTACCAAGAATAACTTCCGGCGCCCTGTAGTGCCTAGTGGAAACAATAGTTGAATGATGTTCATGATCAAAGGTAGCTGATCCAAAATCAATCAAACGGACATGTGTTTGGTTAAGTATCCGAAATGGTCTCTTGTCATGAATCTTGTTTGTGTATGCACTGTTGACAAACAAAATGTTCTCTGGTTTCAAATCCGTATGAGTCAACTTGTTATCGTGCAAGAACTTCACAGCGTTACAAACTTGCCAGGCGATGTGTAGCGTATGCTCCATTGGATAAGGTTTGTATTGATTGGCTTTCTGCAAACTAGAGGAGTAGACAATGAGATCAACAAATAACTCACCAAGAAATCAAAAATACTTGGTCCCATTAAGTCGAACAGCAGACATATATGCCCGTGGTAGTCAAAATTTGCTTCCATGTGTATTACCCAACTGAAATATTTTTTTTTCATTATTCTTTTTTTCATCATTTCAAGCTGTAAAATATCGAAGTAACGCAGAAAATACTTATGATAATCACAAATAGCATACATTTTGGAAAGATGTTTTCTCTACCATAGGACTAGGATCAACAGGCCCCATAATACCTCTGAGAATGAAGCAAGAACTCATAGGTAAGCTTGGGGTGCCCTGGATGGTTTGGGCAGCTACTGCAGTGATTGGAGCACATAGAAACAATTTATCATTGTAATTTTTCCCCGTTGAATGAAGTAACATAACCTGTCGATGCATTTCTCGCAGTTGCTGCAGTAGCCCTTCCAAATTTTCCAAAGCTGGCATTTTTACGACATTTTCAGCAATTTGTAAAATTTGTTTTCAAAAATAGTTTCGTGAATCATTGAACGAAATCTTGGTACACAAGAAATATAAATAATGCGAGACTTTTCTGACGCCTTCAGGAAATCTCTATTGGAACCTTTGTTTTACAATCCTGTATTTTCTTTCTCACTATCTCGCGATATTTCACGCTAAAATCCACCACGGACCAAATTGAATTTTTGGATAGATATGTATTTCTGATCAGTACTTCATTCTTATCTCACTTTTTCTTTTATAATCTTGTGGGTTATTTTCAAATCCAAAAAATTCATGAGTGTGTGTGCACTTTTCTCTATCTAGATCATTTCTCGTTAAACAAACTACTACAAGTCATGTTCTTCCTGCAGAACATGCTATAAATCTCTTCAAACTGCTTTATATCTCTTTTCCAACTATTTTTCTCTCTTCTCTTTCAAATTTTTGTAGGAGTGAGAAAGCGTATAGGAATTCACTTTTCTTTTTTCCCTTTGCTTCAGTCTCAGGCTGCTTAGCACTCGGGCGTGTTTCCTAGGATTTCCCCATTCTTCTTCTCTAGCACTCTATATTTCAAGCCCCACTATCTCGCATGAACAGTTGTCTTTCGAAGAGATGATGATAGCGGTGAGAACAGAAATGCAATCAAACCGCAGAGAAGCAGAAAGGGAAAGAGCATCCGGAAACTTCGAAAATCATCTCTTCTATTGATTATTGATTCATATGAGAGCACATGATTGGAAAATGCAAAAATTAACAAAAAACTATAGATTTGCAAATTTGGAGATTCCAAATTCGATTAACCTGTTTCCGACTGACATTTTCAGTGAGAACATAATTATTCAATAAGTTCAGAATGAGTTCATGGGACCCTGGTGACAAACACATGAAAGATTATGATTTTCTAAAAACTGAGCGTGTGAATTCAGAGCTCGAAACTTATTCGGGTTGGTGAGCTTTTATCAACCGGGCCATTGTATCAACCGGGTCTTTGATGAAAAAGCTCGGAATCAAAAGTAAAAAAGGAAAGCGATAGAAAATTTCAGCACGGACAAATCTATGAAGTGCATGATAGTGTGTTCAGAAAAAGATAAACCACACCAAATCTAGATTAATTTCCTAGTTAACCCCAAATTGGCGAGAATGAGAATGCCAAATTTCCCTAAAATACAACTTTTCTCCAACTCACTGTTTTTTATCTGGATCTTTCTCAGCCAATTTTTGCAACACTTTCACTTCTAATTTCGCTGCTTCCCGATACTTGTTCACATTCTTGATAATCTTCAGAGCCATTAAATTATCTGTTTGTTTGTCAACAACTCGCACCACTTTACCAAATGTTCCTTCTCCAAGAGTTTCAAATATTGTAACTAGAAATAAATTTGTTGAACAACAGTCTAAATTCAAATAACTTACATCGATTCAAAATAAAATCTCCTCTTGCATATATCAAATGACCATCTTTATCGTCTGCCACTGAAGGCTTAAGATTGGCTTCAATTGCTCTGTTACTTCGCGCTTGTGCAGGCTGCTGAAAAAAAAGAATTAAAAGTTTTTTTTGTGAGAGTGCGACTAAAAGTTAATATTGTCTGAATCGGTACCTGTAAACCAGCTCTGGAAGGTTTTCGCGCTTTATCCCCGCAAGCGATAATTTTATCCACTTTCGCTGACACTGATGCGGGTAACTGGAGTTGTGAGATCAAACTTTTCACTGCAGCTGATTGAGGTTTTGGAGGTCCTCCTGATTGAGGTCCCTCCTTCGAAGTAGAAGTTGTCGTCAGCGGTTCTTCAATTCCTGATCCTGTTGGTGGAGGAGCCCCAGACCTTTCTTGAGTTGAGAAGGCCGCAGCTACAGCATTCACCGTCTTTTTCGCTCGCTGCTCATCCGTTTGCTCTTTATTGTTATTGTTGTTATTCAAACTCAGACCAATTTCAACTCCCGACTTCGATCCAGTAAGCATTGAACCACCAGGCACACCTTCTCCTGCTAACTTTTTCTTCCGGAGTGATAATTTTTTTTCTATCAGCCTCTTGTCATCATCTTGCGGTGAAACAACTGCATGACTAGTAGATGGAACATTCGGACTACCAATTGCACATATCGTCGTACCCGACTTAGAGCCATAAGCTCTTCGAAGCGCTTTCGGACCACCAGAAGACGTCGTAGGCAGTTGGCAATCTTCGGAATCTTTTGGCAAAAACTCGATTCCTTCGATTTTATGAAGAACTTCATTGGGTAGTTGTTTTGGAGGAGCTCCTACAGATCTCTTAGGCTCTGGTGGTTTTTGAAGAGAGTTCTGTTTGGCGACAGGTGGTCTCAGCGGGCTATTTCCAGGAATGAGAGATGGCGGGGGTGCTGGAGCGGCATCACGTAAAGGAGCAATTGAAGGTGCAAACGGAGAAGGTTTTGGCGGTGGTGGTGCATGGGTGTCTGTAGTTGCAGCAGCCAACTTTGCTCTGGTTGATGCAGCAGATGGAATTCGGAGCACCGTTTTCTCAGTTGGCGGGCCATTTTTACTTTTCAACTCTGTCAGCTTCCCGGACACCTGCTTCGAAATAGGTGAGGGTGCAGGAGCTTGACTAGGAGATACAGTTTGAGATTCTGGTTCGGCGAGTGGAGCAACAAGAGTTTTAGAATTTGTTGGAGCAGCAGAAGAGACTGAACCCACCGGAGCGACAAGTTTGGAAGATGTGGCTAATGACTTGGTAGACATAGGTGAAGGCTTTGGTTTTTCTACCTTGTCAGCTTTTTCTGGTTTCTCCGAAACGGCGTGAGGGGCAGGTAGCTTGACCAGGTTCTGGGTTGGCGCAGGATTTGGGGTCAGTTTCTGATGAGATGGAACGGCGGGTGGTACTGGTAGCGGAGTCACAGTTTTTGGAGTAGGTGCTCCAGATTTCACAGGAGTCATAGGCCTTGATAGTCCTTTCCAATGGTTGAAACTTTTGTAGACATTGGGGTCAGACACACATCGTCTCAAGCTAGCGAGAAGTTGAGTGTTTCGTCGGCGGGAAACGTAGTTCTTATATTTTCGTTTGCGAGGAATAACAACTAGCGGTAGGCGACGCAGGGCCAGAGAAGTGGGATTGATTGGCTGAGCGTTTGGGGCTCCACCAAGTTTTTGATGATGAACAGGCATTTCTTGGGTAGATCCTACAACTAGTATTGGCGGCGCTAGTTGTGCTGCCTCTCTTGTCTTAAAGACAATAGCAGCTGACTGGATTGGTGGTGCAATTGAAAGTACAGCTCGCTGAGGTAATCGATGAGATATGTAATGACGACGTGAGGCTAGAGGTGATAAGAGATGAGAGTGAGCCGAACTTTGGGTTGCCGAAAGCTCACGCGACGATGGTGGGATGGGGGATGAGCAAGCGGTCAGACAGTACGGTGAAACGGATGGAGAGACACAATTTGCAAATGCGGATGACGTGGATGGGTCCACCGTCGTCGTTGACACGGCCACTTCGAAGGTGGCCCTAGAGAAATGGAAAGGTCAACACACTGAAAAAAAAGAACTTAGAAAGTAAAGGAATCTAGCAAAAATGTGAGAATGCGAGTTCAGAATGAATTGGTTTTCCAGTTTGAGAGAGAAAAAAAACTTTGACAAAGATACTTTAGAAAAGAAACTAACCAAAAAAACGGGCCGAGAAGACAGACGCTTGTTGTCAACACAAAAAGGTTATACGTAATGCTCATGACTCATAAGAAAAGTGTAAAGTTAATTTTCAATCAGACATGTAGTGTTGCACTGACTAAAACAGTAGTGATTTTTCGAAACGTTTCGAAATTGAGAAAAGTATTTAGGAATGGAATAACTGATCTGCCAGTTTTGGAAAAAAAAGTATTTCTGCTTATTGTATTCTTACTCCGCTTAGAAATGTATGAAAAGATAAGTTTGTGAGAATATACACCACAATACCCAACTACGAATCAATGATCTCAACAGCTTTTCAAAAATGAATAATGGGGTTAAAAACGATGAACACCTGTTTCACATGTGTTCAATTGAGTAAGTTCAACTTTCCCTACTTAGGCATAAAAGGGTCAATACAAAAAAAAGTATTCCAGCTGGGTTTGAAAGAAAATAATGTTCGCAGTTGTTAGCGTCATGAGGGTTCCTAGGACAAAAGTTGGATCATTGAAAACTCGTGACTTTTCAGTTCGTCATGAGTTGAAACTTGATTTTTTCGAGCAATCGATAAGATGTGAACTAACAAAAATTAAAACTGGAAACGTAAAATTGATGTTCTTGTTCGTTTTTCTTCTTGAGATGCACATTTTTCTTTCGGATGAAGAAAAGAAAAAAAAAGGGGGGGGGGGGGGTTCGTAAAAAGAGATAGATACACACAAAAATAATAGGTACACTCCATCGTTGCTCTGGTTTCTTCTTCTTTGCTTCTTTCGTTTATCGAAGTCCCGAGAAGTGAAGGATTGAGAGATAACTGATCTGAAGAGACGCAGAGCCGCCCACTGCTAGAGGGAAGGGAGATATGCTCCCGCGTTGTCTCCCCTCTTTATTTCACTTTACAACCATGGTCTTCTCTGATTTTACTTCTTCTACAAGCAGAAAGGAGAGCAGAAAGGCTCTTTGAGCAGCAATTTTAAACTATATCCCTCTCGTCATCTCACCTCCCCTCTCAGTGTCGATGTCTCCCCGTGATCCTTCAAACTGAAGCTTCTCCGATTCTTTCACTCCTATCGCCTTCAAATCCAAAATACACGTCACACCGCGTATCCGTCCCGAAAGTCCTCTCTCGAAGCTTCTTTTTCCGTCCATCTCAAGAGAAGCAGAGAGCAAGATGGGAACAGAAATCTTGACACCCGGATAGAAATAGAGAAACACGGACCAAGCATTGGCTATGAGAAGAGATGATGAATGAAATCAATCAATACGCAGTTCCGAAATCAACGACAAGTTTGCTAGCCGTGAGAGAAAAAGAAGAGAGATGGTCCATGGAGAGAAGGGATTTGTGATCGCAAACATTATTTTTTGGGGAACTTCACTGAATGTTGCTTGGTGTAGTAGTTAAAACGATATGATATGAAAAAAAATTACAATCACGTAACAAGTTTATTTTTAAAATAGAGTTGTACGTCAGAAAAAAAAACAATCATGCTGCGCTTTAGTTTCAGATACAACTTTCATAGCTGGTTAACAGATACCAATTCTTTGACCCCTACTATCTCAAAAAAAATGAATAAATCTTACCGGTCGAGGTGTCATTTGATATGTAGGATCGCATCGTGCATTAAACCTGCAAGAAGTGAAATTTGAATACGCTATCTGTCTACAGTATTTTTTCCAACAAATATTACTGTACGCTTGTAACTCACACGTTCTTAGTTTTATCGTGAAGCCATCTAACAAAACGAAGCAATATCATACTTCTGTTTTACGTTTTACTTGTCTACAGACAAAACACTACAGAAAAAAAGAGTAGCTTCAGATTCTTTAATGTCAAGTTCTGACTAATCACGTGGCTGGTTTTGACCAAAACAAGAAAAGGAAATGAGAGGTAGCTAGGAGATCATTGTCAATATACATGGTTTTGGGAAATGGGAATTGAAAAATGGAGAAATCAGTAATGGCTCATTTTGCGGAAAATTGAATGAGCAGAAAATACTGTAGAAGTTTCAGTTTTTCAGTACAATCTTATTGTACCGGTTCCGAACCAATATTTTTTTGATGTAAAAAGCAGATCTATCAAATGAAAAATTGTGAATGAATATTTGAGAATCAAAGTTTCATAAGATGAATCGGATCAGGATGTTATGTTCTCAAGTGTTCCGAGTCAAAAAAACTGATTCAACTTACTGTATTCCAAATTGATATCACGAATTTAGTCTTTTTTAAGGATCATTGTTACAAATTAAGAGGGGCTAATAATCAGACAGAGGATACCCATGTCTTTAAGAAATAGCAGAAAATGTTCATTACTATAATATTGAAACTACTTCATTCCAGAAAATCTGGAAGTGTTTTCAAGATCAAGGTTTTTTCGGTCTATCAGCTATCCGGATAAAGTCAAATTTCAAAAAAGAGAAAAAAACGGGTTGAAACTGATATAATTTTCTATTCGTCTCTGGATTTTGTGAACTTTTGAGTAATCACATAAGCAAATGAATATAAATAACGTTAGCATGGCCCTTTCTCTATGAGCGGAGTCAATTTTCTTTCATAACACCACACATAACTTTCTTCAAAATAATAAACTTTTCTTCAAAATGATCGGAACAAAATTTTCATCCGACGATTACCGAAAAAAGCAAAATTTTTCAAGTTGGAAAAAATATCATACAAAAATGAGATTTCATTGCTTTTCAGTTTTCTAAATGGTTTTTCTGTGCGACAAAAACTGGAACATTAGTGCCTTTTCACAAATATCCTAAAAATGGATAACAACAGTTTTTCTAGATAGTGTTATTAACTCTGCTTGAAAATATGAATTTTTTGAAATATCAACATTTTCTCCTCAGCGGAATTCCTAACTTTCAAGTTCCTTTTACTCTAACCAAGTTTTCAATAATGAGAACTTTTGCATTCGATGAACCAAATCAACATCAGTTTTTTTAAAAGCAAACAACTTCACTCGCGACCTTTCTGCTTCTTACCTATTATGTTTTATCGGGGGAGGTAGCATCGGTACTCGATATGGAGTAATGTCAATTATATCTGGAGAACCAGAGGATATAGTAATAACTTCTGGTTCTGGTGATTGTTCTCGTGATGTAGGTTGTGTAGTTGGTTCCATATCTGTTTCTTCCTCATCTGTTTCTTCTTCTTCTTCTTCTTCCTCTTCTGTTCTTGATTTTATTGACACTGTTGGTGATATTTGTCTTTCAGGCTCAGGAGATGTTTCACCACTTGCACTTTCATTGCTCGCCTCAGAATTGTTACCACTCCTTGACCCGTTTCGAGAGCAGGAGGAACAGTTTGAGACAGCAATATGGCCGTTGGTTTTTTGATTTGTGTTGTGTCCATTTGAAACAGACACTGTTAAGCGAGCCGACCTAGAGGTAGATCTTGAGGTAGAAAGGGACGATTCAAGGGCACCATTAGTCTTGCTGAAAAATGTTCATTCAGTTATGTTTCGATAAACTCTTTGCAGTAACTTTTCTTGTTTTCAGATTTTTAATAAAACAGGAAAAATACTCACGTTTATTTTTACCACCACACGACCTGTAATATTTTAATTTTTGGGAAATCAAAAGAAAACACATTTTTCATCAGTTAGATAACTAAGCTTCTCAATAGAAATCGAAGCTAATGAGAAGAACGAGGATAACTTTCCAAGAAGATAAAAATCACAAAAACAACCTCTTATTTTCAAAATAACAAGTGCTGTTTTTTATGCATACTTCTCATCCTGAAGGCTCAAGAGTACACACTGAGAACGAAGATTGATGAAAAAAGAAAACGGAGCTCCGTTTCACTGAAGTATACTTTATTTTCTTATTTTGCAACCATCACCAAAGAAGATTACATTAATCGTCGTTTTTCTTTCACAGTACTAGAAAAGTTCTGATTTTGTTTTGTAAATTCGTGAAAAAGCTGAATATTCCGCTCGAAACAGAAATCAGCAGGTAAAAAATGCATCTGCCGGCGGAAAACAAACCAGCACTTGCTAGCTGCATTTATTTTTTCAGGCAGCCATTTGTTGATCATTCCACTGTTTTTTATATAAAAGTGGTTTTTGTTCCAAACTGGGAAGCCCAATTCAAAACCCGATTGATGATTCAGGCAAAAAAAAACTACAGTTAGCATAATCATCTATTCAGAAAAAAACAGCTCATAAAATGTATCATTCAGAAAATAAATTTTTGAGCTCACCCCTAACACGGCAGGTGCATTAGTTAGATCAAATAACAAAAAAACATTACATGATTATACAGCAATCACCGACTGACTACTCTTCCTGATCATATTTTTTAACTATAGCAACTGAACGATCTTTGAGAAAAGATTATTGGCGGAAAATGAATTTTAATTCGGAGAGACAGAAAGATTGCACCGCGCTATTTTTCAAAAAATTTCCGTTTCTGAATTTGTTTTCTTTGATTAGTTTTCTTTGCTGTCTTCGATAACACTGAAAAACAACCCAATGATTGTATTACAAGTTACTCAAACTGATGAGCAAAAGTTATTAGCACCACAAACATGTTTTCTTTTGATTTCCCAACAAAATTGAATAGTTTATCTTGGATAGTAACTCACGTTTTCCTGGCTTTCTTGGCCTGACTAGATTCCGAACCCTGTTTTGAGGAGCGTGAAGAGTCGGTGGTATTTCGTTTTCTTGGATTTGAAACCGTTGCATAGCTGACATCTCTGACTCGGTGTGCAGCACGAGCGCTGACCATACCTGAGAAAAAGATGGGTCAATCCGAACTACAAAAAGAAGAAAACGAACTACAACCGCGTGGCCGGACAATTTCTGCTGCGTGGTTTTCGGAATTATGCAAATGATGAATTTTGACTGCAGACTGAAGAGACAGTATTGAATGAGGCTGAAAGGAAATAGTATGAATGCGAAGTGAGAATAATGATGGGAGAAAGGATCTGAGAAAATAGAAAGGATGAAGGGCAAAATAATAAAAACATGGCCGTGAGAATGAATTTTAGATTATTATTCTTTCATCAAAAAAAATACAAAGAAGATATCAAGAAGCAATATCAAAGATTATCAAAAAGGCAAGAAAAAATTTGGAAATCGGCCCTAATCACAGCAAGGAGAAGAAAAAGAGAAATGTCGCGGGCAAAAACCGAACCCGGGACCTGTGGAACAAGAGACAGACACACAACCGCAACACCAAACAAACACGGGTATTACACACATGTTATGCAAATGAAGTGAGCGGCTCAGCCGCGCACACCATAGGAAGGGGGGAGGAGAGCGACAAACAGTCAAGCCTGCATATCCGCTAGGGACAGGTGAAGGTTGGTAAGATTAATCGAAAATATTTGATCGGCAAGGTAGATAATTCAACGGAATTTCAAATCAAATCTGAAGAAAAAATTTCAAATTCAAAAATTTCGAATCAAAGCCACTGACAAAATATCTGTAGAAAACTTTAGCCGGTTTTCCGTTGGACAGTGTTTCAATTTTGAAGTAAATTCTCAAAAAAATTAAGAATATGTTGAATCAGTGATGTTTTGTAAAAAATGTAAGTATAACAAAACAAAACAAATTAACAACGAATAGTCCACACCGGTTCTGTGAAAATCACTCATTCTTGGGTATCAGTCTCGAAATTTGAATTTGAATTGTTTTCGAAAGAAAAAAAATTTTTTCGTTGTTTGCGTAAGTCGAAAAAATCGATCAAAATCAAATGAGAATATTATTTCAAATTTGCTTCCTAGAATTAGACAAATTGGTAAGAAGAATGATTTCAATGTTTCGTAGTTAGAAAAACATGTAAAAATTAGAGCAAAATGTCAACTGTGAAGTTAAAATGATAAGTCAATAGTATGAATTTAGTTCTTCAAAAATCACTCAAACATGTTTCAAAACCAAATAGGAAATTCAAAATAAATTTTCAAAAAACCAGAAGATCTTGAATAAAATATGAGAATAACCTACAAACAGAAAAATTGAGCAAATTTAATCAAAATTCAAAAAAACGAAAAACGTTTCCAAGCCGCGTTTATTTTTTTTTATATTATTCAATTCAAAAAAAAAAATCTCTACAGTACTGAATGTAACTTGTTACAAGATACACGTACGTCTTATTAATGGTGGAACAAAGAAATGTGGGAAGAAAGGAAATGGCTTGGCAAGCAAACAGTATAGAGCGGGTCAAGGAGAAAATGGCAACATGCAATGTATGCAAGAGTGGAGAGAATGCAAATTCATCAAATGATTGGAATCGAGATTAGTTAGCTGAAAAATCTCAATAGTTTCAACAGATCAGAAAATTCAAAAGATTGAAAGAATAGAAACAAAAAAAAATGAATTCCTGAGAAAAAAAAAATCAAAAAATCATCAACTTGGTTATATATGGTGTTTGGAATCAAAGAAAAGCTCATATTTTGATCAAAACGGTGTGAAATTGAATAAAAATTGAATATAATTTAGAGAATAAGTTAAACGACAAAGAAATCGAGAGAACAGTTGAAAAATTAATCAAAGAACAGAACAATGAAATATCAAAATAAATGTTAGAAAGGAAAATTGACAAACCTTATAAAAAATTAAATTTAGTCATTGAAATTTTTTCAGAAGATTACTGTACAACTATTTTTTATGGGACCCTCAACGTTGAGATTTTGGGTCCATCCTACGTTGTTCTCAGAAGGGGGCAGAATCAATACAGCGTGAGAAGAGGCTACGAGGGTTAAGAAGTAAGCGAGAAAGAACAGGAAAAATTTGAGAGGCAGAGAAAAAGACCTCCCTACCCCCTCTTCTCAACTGTGCGGGTCTACTCTCCCGTTTTCCTATCCACTCGTTCTCTCCTTTCTATCTCACGCATTCCTAATCTTTCGCCTCCTGTCACTGCTACTGCGGCGGTCAATAAAGAGTCCCGGGCCTTTTCCTCGTATCTCATCTACTTTGATGCCTCCCCTACGTTTTGTTCTCCCTCGAAGGCCAAATCTTTACCAATTTAGATTCATTCAACAAAACCTTCGCAACAATAATTTAACCTTAGAACTGAACTTCATAAAATCAAAAAGTGAAAAAAAAAACAGTATGAAACAAAGATCATTTAATTGAGAAGAATTGGGTTTCAGCATTTTTGTTGATAAGAATCTTACACTTGAAACTCAGGTGTCAACAAATTTTTAACAAGGAGGAGCAAATAGTACATGATATCATTTTTTCTTTCATATCGTAAACTGTTTCCACTAGACACTTGCTATTTGAATGGTGTATTTTAGTATGGCTTTTACATTCATTTGTTTAGCAACATCAAACAATAGGTGGACACTAATGCTAGTTTGTTTGATGTATTGTGGCCGTTTTCTCGATTTCGACTATTTTTTCTAAGAATGCAGTAACTTTGAGTGATTTTTCCTATCATTTACCTAGCAAGGCTCGAATGTAGATTTTCCAACAGCTTTTGGTGTCACTTTTTTTATACCATCCTGGGAAAAATTAACAAACGACAGCATGCTGTTCTTGCTGCCAATCGCCGATAATTGCAGTGTTAATTTGGTTTCCCATGAAAAATTAACACTTTATTTTCTCTCAGTACCACCTTATTTGATATTCACGCTGTGACGAATACTTATCACCTGTTGATGATCCAATTCAAACAATGAGTCATAATCCGATCCACAGCTATCCTTCAGGTTGGTGAACAATCAGAACGTACTTTGCGAATGATTTTATCGTTTTACCTTTTCTTTATTTTGTTTGGCAAGCTCCGTCTGTGCGTCTGTTGTGACCGCTGCTTGTCATTGAATGATTTATTTTGTTCCTCAACTGTTGAGGGTCACATTTGCCATATGGTCATGGGTCACCGCGTACTCCATCAGCAACTTTTAGAGCTGTGGTAACTGTTCTGCCTACTTAAAGATCCATTCACGAATATTTTGGCGGGATTTTCCGAAATTCAAAAACTTTTTGGAGCGAATTCAGAAAATTCGAAAAAGGTTTTGATGGGAAAGGTTTAAAATTATGTTTTTGTTTCTAAACATCACATTTTTTGTCAAAGAAGCCGCAGGTGTTTCACTGCCCAACGGATGAGAACAGGTACGAGTGTGTGGAAAAAACGACCCCAGATTGAGGTGTGCAGCTACGAAAAAAGACTGAGAGTAAGGCGGCGCAAACGAACTGGCTGAAATTTTCTATTTTCTTGAAACTTCGCACTGAAATACTACAAGTATGACTTTGGGGAGCTTGCAGAAAAAATCGACAGCCAATTTACTCATTCGAAGGAATTTCATTACAGGGGTTACATTTTGAAAATAAGAACATGAGAAAGCGAAAACAAGATTTTAGAAAACCGATAAACGGGCTTTCTCAAATGTCGAGAACGTTGTTTTGATTATGAACTCGTCACAGTTCCTTTAAAAGTAATGCATAATTGACAGAACTCTTTTTACATGTTTATTGTCATCCAAGACTTGATAACCTGTTTCAATTTTTTCAAAGAAAATTTCATAACAATTGATTCCACCTATAAAACGATTTATTGATATTAGATAAATATTTCTGTGAAGCGTCATGTTTCAATAAATTAGATTAACAAACAAGATTATTATGAGAATAGTTCACCGTATTATTAGTATTCTTAAAATTCAAAGTAATAATTATAATGAGAAGTCGGATCACTCATCTTCGGACTCCAACAAAAACAAAGGAGCAATGCGTTTTTCAGATTGCGAAAAACAGAGATCCTGACAATTTTGTTCGAATAGAATAGGCAATTCCTCCATTTCTTCCATTGATGAGCATCTTGGGTAGTGATATGGAAGGCAAATGTTCGATCCTTTCTGAAAACTCATAACTTGAATTTATGTTCTTTCATGTTTCGGTTAGTTTTGCATATAGAATCTCGAAAATGCCAAGAATCTACGTACAGAAAATGAGAATAAAAACTGGAAACTTCTTGAGCTTGCAAAACTTACCGGTCGGTACCATCTTTTTACAAATTTGGGATCAACACCATCAGAGCAAGTGTTTTTGATGATTTTACAACATCTTTTGTTCACTTCGCCTGGAAAATATGAAGTTGTTTTGCAAAAATAGTACTATAAACTGACATTCTGGATTAGTGTCCAATGGCAATGGGTCATCAGCCAACGTTTGAACAATTTCATTAGTCATATACAACTGAGCCGTTATTTCGGAAGCATGTTTCCGGGTATTCGGAACATATCCCCCGGTTTTCGGCCAGTAAAGAAGTGAGCTGGTTGTGGTTGGATGAGATTCAAAGAAATCAGGAGTGGTTGCAACAATATCTTCGAGCGTCTTGGATTCAGGTGTTTCAGGTTCTGATGCAATAAAGGTGGTAGTTGTTTCTGGTGCCACGGTTGTAGTTGTGATGGTTGGGTGTCTTCTTTCAACAAAAGCTGCTGTTGTTGTTCCATCGGTAACAAAAGCAGGAGCTTCTGTGGTAGTGCTGCTTGGTGGGTAAGGGGAAATAACCGTTGGTAAAGTTGCACTTGAAGAACTCAGCGAACCAGAGTTCATCAAGTTCTGTCTTTGCTTGTAAGCATCAACAAGAATCTTGGAAAGTTTCCTGTTTCTTTTCATTGCACTTTTGATGTATTTCTCATCCAAAGGCTGATTGGTATCCAGGGCTTGCTCAATTTTCCTCAACAAATTGCTCACTGAATGGTCCGAAATCGGACGATTCTTTCTAGAGTTAATAGACTGGAGCCTGTATGGGTAACCAGAGTGCGATGCAGTAGTTGTATAAGTTGGAGAACCCTCAGCACGCCCGAAAGATTGAAGATGTTCCCGATAAGAAGGTGTTGGAGTGGAAGATGTTGGGAAAGTGTATCTGGTGGCCGCTGAAATATAACGAAAAAACGTGTTTTGCCGAGACATTTTGCCTATACTAATCAGCTATTGTGAAGTAATTAGGCGTACTTACTGTTATCTCGCCACTGCTTGTTCGTTATTTGTTGTGTTGAAATATCAATGATTGGAGTGTTTGTGTTCACAAGATTATCGGATGGTTGAGGACCATACCGACGGCTGATGGCATCGTCTAGTTTGAACAGTTGTTCGGTTTCACTGATAAACTTTTGTTTGATGGCAGCTTGCTGGAAATTTTGGAAATTTGAAAAAGGTGAAAGGGGAGAATTTTGATTTTGAAAATTTAGTTTTCTATTCAAGACAGACTATTTCAGTAGTATTTTAGGAGTTTTTCAGATCAAAACTTTCCAAATTTTCATCTTAATCTCGTTTCCTGACTCACTGTTCTATCATCTACATCTCTTCCAAATCCAACTTTCTTCATTTGTCTTTCCACCAAACTGCTGGCTGATTCCCCACTTGGAGCAACTTTTACATCCATGCCATTTGAATTCTCATTCACAAGATTTGGAGGATCAAGTTGCATAGCCGCTTTAGCCTGCAAAATGCTGATGGTAATTGACCCCACAACTCTAGACACCAGCTATTATCGCACTTTCCCGCATCCGTAAGAACCTTTCTTCAATTATACCTTTAGTTTCCCCATTCCAAGTACTCGAAAGTGACATCCTTCCACTAAATTCTTTTTCAAATTCGGATAGAAAATGACCTACAACGGGTTGGGGAAAAAAGTTTGAAATATGGAATAAGAAACAAAATGAGTGGCAGGCAAGTAGTTTAAGGAAATGATAGAACGTCTTAAACAAAGTGCAGAATCAATAGTGAAAATCCTGTTTTAAGAAAAACCCAGAACAAAAAACCTTTTTTCCATGTCATTTTCATAAATCTGTTTCCTCGAAAAGCCCATTTCTCATAAACCCAATCCATCATTGAACTTTGATCACTTTCAAAATGGTTTTTCAAACACCTTTGGTGTTCTGGTCTGAAGAGAAAAGAAATCGTGGAATTTGAAGGGTACAAGGAAGAATGTGTGAGATGAGCTTAGGTAGATAAGAAGCGGAGTGACGGGAGGTGGACATGCACTTTAGAGGATCATGAATCATTTGGGATATGGGGGAATAGAGACGGGTTTTAGATTTTAAGATTTTGAAATTATTTCACATTATCATTCAAATACAAAAAAATAAATCTCACTTGTTTCTCTGCCTCGCATTCCAGCTTATCACAATACTTTGTTTCATAAAGATGTGGGCACAATCTTTGCATCATTCTACCTTCTTCTGTCAATTCCTGAAGTGGTGGCTGAAGTACATCACGATTCCTGACAATTAACCCTCGTTGGCATCCTCCGTGACATTTTGACCAGGTGCCCCACTCCGAAACAAGACATTCTGGAAAAATTTTAGTTTTCAATTTTCTCTGATTCCAAGTTAATCACTAAGAACTAGTTATTTTTATAGAAAAGATCGAATTTGAGAAAATTGAACACTCATTTCCAACAGCGTGCATGCGAAAAGATAAAACAAACCTGATTGTGTAAAACCTCGTACCAGTAAAAAGGACACCAGTATTTGAAGGTAGTTCATTGCTTCAACCAGCTTCTCTACCTGAAATAAGTCAGAGAAACTTTAAAGGAATCTTCAAAAGGTGTTAATTTTGAAAGCTGAAGAGCATATCATGAACTATTATTCAAAAGGGTGTGAGGAAGAATGTGGGAAGTGAGTGGTAGGAGGAAAAATGAATAGTGCGAATGCCCCGCCTTCTATCTACCCTTCGCATCTTTTGTCTGCTTTTTGTGGTTACTGTAGGGCGGCGTCGGTCGTGTTCCTCCGTTCCTCATCCAGAGGCCCCCATTAAGGATTTGTCGCACTTTTTTGCGTTAAAGAGACTATTCACACCGGCACATATTTTTAGAGATAACCATCTTATTTCATTTGTCGCGTCCGTTGAGAAAAAAGGACCCCACACTTTTCTCCGTCCCGAATGAACTATCTCTTCTACAATGTTTGCATTCCAACGTCAAGTTTTTGCCACTCAATAAAACCTTTATCTAACGAATTTCAGTTTTATATGTGTCACAGCCATTTTTTCTTCAAACTGAGCGGCCGACCTAACAAGACGGCCCGAGCTGTCTTGATTTACGGACGACGATCTTTTAATTTATTAGGTAGACAAAGCGTGTGGGTGGGTCTTAGAAAATGAAATAAAAACAATTTGAAATTTTTGACATTCCAAGTGACCGATCCGGAAAACAGGTAATGTGTTGTTCAGATGTGGCAACCAATAAGTACTCAAAGCAGTGTTTTGCTTCCGCTTTTATCATACGCTAAATACCAATATTGGTTCAGGACAGAATTAGCTGAATATAACTTACAGGGTCACCAGAGAAAAAACGAAGGAGAACTGTCTTCTGTGATGAAATTCAGGACGAAATTTTAAACATTATCATAAACTTTTTTCTAACTGCTTGTAGCTCAGAGCAACAACGCTGGGCTAAGCTGTATAAAACCTTCAAGCCGTTGTCCGACAACCAAGAAGAACCGAAATTGAAAAATTAACCGCTTAAAAATGTGAGGGCAGGCAATAGACTCAAGTTCCAGATAAGGTACAGTATATTACTCCGAGCAACATACATACCATCTTATACGGAGTGCATTCCTTATGTACATCTAGCTTGACAGCGTGATCGCATATTGAAAGTTCATTCCAAACATTCAGAAATCAGATTGGCTCAATGTGCTCATACGCAAAAATTTTTTTCACTTTCACATAAAATGTTTTCATGCACTCTTCCTTTTGGAGAAAAAAAGTGTCAAAAGAAATGATTTTAGAAAGTTTGAATACTCCAGAAAAGAAAACATTTTTGATTTTTATCACATGAAAAAAATTGGTCAAGCATATAAAAACCCAAGAAAATACAACGTTTTAAAATGATAAGTGGCGAGATTGGAAAAAATACACAAGAATTTGATGATCTATTGGAATGTATCTGGAAAGTCTAACGACATCAAATAAAAGAAAACTGATTATGTTTACCAACTAATTGCACCCTTAACTCGTGATTGAAGTAATTAGAATGAATGAAAAATGAATAAATCAATGTCGGAATCTAGTATCTCCTGATTTTCTAATAAGACTGAAAACCGCAATAGAAGTGACAGCTGATATTAAGAAAATGACATCAAACCATCGATGATAAAAATTGAATTGGAGGTCCCCCAAAATTCTGGTGAGAATGATCCGGTATTCTGGTGGAACGTTCATTCTCATTAACAGAACACTTGAGACGAAGTACATTCCCATTACTTGAGCAAATCCAAGAACAATGATGTTAGACGATCGAATGTTGGATATTGAAACAAAAAACTTTGCCATTGTGATGAGAAGACCTGTAAAAAATATTCCGATTTGGGGGTAAGTGTTGAAGACTATTGGTTCGGACTTTTGTTCACCAAGTTCAAAAAATAGAAAATTTTTAAGCTAAGACACTTTTGCAGACGTGAAGTCTAAGTTGAAAACTTCGTCCGCATTTTTAATTCACAGTTATCCGAAAAAAAGTTTTTCTTTGACTGGAAACATACATGTATTCGAAATACAGAATGTGAAAACAATATTCAGAGATTCAGTTAAATTTGTTTTTTGTAGTTTTGAGCAATTTTGAGCAATTTTTTCACTTTTATTTTTCTCGTCTTTTCTCTCACCTCGAATTGATGTGATCGCAATAACTCCGACCAAGAGGAAAGAGATGTATTGCGACCAGTATCTAACGTCCATCTCAATGCCGACGTAGTGTACACTGATTTCTATCACGCGTGTGACTGGATCCACCTTGAATGAGTATTCGTTTTTCTGCAGCTGATTAGTTTCAAAGAACTTACTTTTCCAACTCTGTCAAATAGGATATTGATCAGTGAAATGAAAATTTTCCAAATGCAGTAAAGGGAGAAAAAGTGACCAAGAATATTGAAATACATTCCGAGAAATGTTTTGCTGAAAAAAAAATTTATATTGGTGTAATCTCAAGCCAGCAGCTATTCGATCAGCGTGTGGAACTAATTTTTCTTACCTGAATGCAACCCTATCCAACATATTCCTTAGCTCCACTAGCTCCAAAAACAAAAATCTGCTCAATGTTTCCAATGGTTTTATTTCTTGCTCCATTCGGCTTATTTGATTTTGCAAATTACTTTCGTTACTGCTCTCGCTGAAGTTGGACCAAAGTCGGGACAAAAAGCTAGGCTCTTGAGATGCTAAAAATTCAGATTCCTTGATTTCTTTCGAACAGCCCATGTTCAACTCACACTTTTCTGAATTCAGCCGCTTCAATTCAAATTGATTCCTAGCCAGTTTTCCCTTTTTACTGACTAGCATGTCCATTGCATGTGTGAGCTGTTTTTCTAGTTGTTGAGCTTGAATTTCTTCTACCTGAAGTCAGAGCACGTATTAGTATGCCACAAGTTCATTTCACTAACTGGTCTCATGAAGATCGTCATGTAGGTGTATGGAGCATTGACCGCACCAAACCCTGACAGAATCGCCATAACTGTCACGCCAATCACGCCAACGCGAGAAATGACTTGTTCAATGGTGAAGATTCCTATAAAATCGTTATGATTCAACAATGTTTTTTTCTGATAATAAACTTACCATGTTTAGCACTCAAAATCGGAAATGGATCTCCAATTTTCCAGAAGAAATAGAGAAAAATGAACCAGGAAAGGACGGTCAGCGGCAAATGCAGCCTTGATTGTACTGAAATATTACATAGGTTTTAGTGTGAACTCCCGTTGCAAAAAACTCACTAAAACTGAGACTTTGTATCAAGAGGTATGCCATATAAACTGGGATCAATACAACTAGCATGAAGAGAATAATGGATAAGCAGTTGGTCCAGCATTTTTGTCGGGAACTGAAAAGTGTCTGTTCATAGCTAATCTTGTGGATGAATACTCACGTTGGATCAAGAACATCAGCAATCTCAAAAATGATAAGCTCAAACAGCGAGCATGAGAGAGCAAAAGTGATGGAAAATATAAATTGGACTATTCTGAAAAGAGAAAATTTATTGAATCTCAACAATGACTCTGCGGGAATCCCATAAATTTCAAAAGCTGTACATCAGCGTGGTACTCTGTTAGGCGTGATTGAAAAAAAAAATTTTTTTTTGAATTTTTGACGTTTCGATCGGCATTTTTAGTGTACTAAAACAAAGAAATGCTGAAAATGAGCTTAATCGGACACTCAGCAAAATAAGGAAATGAGAAATTTTGAAACATTCTCTCATATTTTGTTTTTCCTCGGAAACGGTTGGTCAGATCAGTCAGTTTCATTTATACTGTCATTTTTCGACGATTAGAAACATATAAATTTATTTATGTATTTCGAAATTTTTTCTCGACGTAGTCAACATTGGCTCCGCGACATTTCGAAAACAGACATATCGCAATTGCGCCGTTTCGCAAGTTTTGGTCATTTCGAAAAAGTGACGTTTCGCAAGTAGACGTTTCGAAAACTTCATTTTCGAAAATAGTCTTTTCGCAAGTTGAACTTTTCAGTTGTATGCATTACTCGGGCCACTACAACTCAAAATTAATAAGACTCCGGGTTTGAAAAGCCTGGTAAAGGCTCAATTTTCACTTTTGAACCTTCGGTATTCAAGCTTGATCGGCTTCAAAAA
>GL379828.1:670381-730913 GCA_000143925.2 Caenorhabditis brenneri | reverse complement strand
TGAGAAATTTCTAAAATTGGAGCCGGTAAATATCGAGCGCGGGGTACTTACAAAAGAGTTTGTTTCTCCCTGTGGTCCGAGACTATGATGAGGAGTTCGTCGCTACACGTCCTTTACTAGGCCGGATCAATTCTCTTCCATGGAACCCACGCCCCGAGAGTGCTTAAGCTCGAAAATCGGCAGGTTGCTTGATGGGACGTCCAGCCTTCTCAAACAGCCTGGCATGCGTGAGGTGACTAATAATTGCAAACAATAAAGCTTGAAAAATAGTCCCTATACCCACCAAAACTTTTACTTGGTCTTTTGCCGAATTCCATAGATTCTCGACAACTCTAATTTAATAAGATTCCGGGTTTGAAAAGCCTGGTAAAGGCTCAATTTTCACTTTTGAACCTTCGGTATTCCAGCTTGATCGGCTTCAAAAACTTGCGAAAAGACTATTTTCGAAAATGAAGTTTTCGAAACATCTACTTGCAAAACGTCACTCTTGCGAAATGACCAAAACTTGCGAAACGTCGCGTTTGCGATATGTCTGTTTTCGAAATGTCGCGGAGCCTCAACATTCGTGATTCATGCTAATTATTGAGGCTACGTATTGACCGCTCGATACTGAACGAAAATTGCTTTTTCTGACGATAGTTCACATTTTTCAAAGATGTGATCAACGCGGCCAAAAATTACGCCAACTGTTGCAAAAACAGTTTTTTTAACGGGATAAATTAATTTATAACGTAAATCTTACTTATTATGCACTTCATAATTTTTGAACAACTGTTTTGTATAGAAGATCCAACCGGCAATAAAAAACACAATAAGTGAAACGACAACAACCCAAGCATCATAACTTCCCTCCATGTTTTAGCATGATCGAAATGGTGTAACCTGAATAGATTCATATCACTTTATGATGTTATACTAATAATACAAGTATTCAAGATATTGTTCTAACAATTTCAAATTTTGTTGAAAATAACTGCGTTATAAAAAACCGTATAGAATATTTCATAACAATAGATGTATTATAAAAAAAATCGAAATACCACAACCAAATATATTTTTAACTACAAGTTGTTCCCAATTACTCAAACTTATGGGATGAAAGAAATTGAATCAAAAATAAAACGTTGACAAGACCATAATTTGTGCACACGCGGAACTCAAAAATCACAATAATCGATACAAAGCCACAATTTCGTTGAAAAAAAGAGAAATATGAATAATCGATGCTAATTGAATATATGATCATAGAAAATTGGAAAAAAAAACACACACACAGCTGACTCGGATACGGTTACCAGAAACGGAATTAATCGAAAATGCCAAATGTTAATACAAATACTGCAGTAAAAGCCTCCGAATTTCGAAAATTGTACAAAATCAGTTTTTATGTTGTTCCAAAAGTTGACTCGATGAGTTGCGAGAGCTTGATTGGAACGATCTTCGTTTTTCTGAAGTTCTTGTTCTAGTATCTGGATTGATTTCATCGTCTGAGACGTCTACGGAATTTTTGTCGACATGGTCATTTCCAGTCTTATCCGAATCAGTATCATCAGGAGTATTGTTCTCGGGAAGTGGAGACTCGGAATCTTGGCGGGACGATACTGACACGTCGGAGGAAGATGATGAACTGTCACGGTGTTTCTGAAAAATAATGCAATTGAAAAAGTTGCAAGTATGGAAATCCATAAAAATAAATGACATTGTTTCATTTTTGAAGGAAGACGGAATTAGAAAAAACTATCTGAAATTGTCAGCCTGGCGAATCATTGAAATCTAACAATCCGGATGTGCCAACCGACCCGAAAAACGTGTCTATATATCTTTTCAACCATGTTAACCTTCATTTTACCCATTTTTTCGTTCCCTGTCGGTATGTTATCTTACTCACTTGAAGAGGCTGCGAACTTGATCCACTTCCTTCCTCACTTTCTACTTGGCTTTTACTCCGTTCATCTTTTCCTGTGAAAGACTCATTTGTGTCAAGACCTGTGTCATCAAACACAACTTCTTCATTTGCAATATAAGTCATCTCGATACATTCTTGATGTGGTGGACCATCTCCAAGCTGCTCCATGGTCAACACTTGATGCATTGCTTTCCCACTTCGGCCACTTGAATGCCTCTTCCTTCTTGTAGATGAATTGATTGCCGATACAGGGTCAACGACTGACGGGATAGGGGTGAGTGAACCATTCAAACCTTCCACCAAGCTGACTGTTTCATATCTGAAAACTGAGATTGAAGAGGGTTTAGCTTTGTTTTGCTTACATTTGATTTCTTGTTTGTCGATGAGCACGTAATCGAATCAGTGCTCGGAATGGGGAGCGGCATATTGGACAATTGTTGTGCTGAACGAGGAAAGTTGAATTGAAAAATAGTATGTTTCTTTGATGAGTATTTATGTCAGCGTAGGCAATTTAACGTTCATTGCTTTCAATTGAAATCAAAGGGTTTAAAAAATTCGATTTCCAAAAAATTGAATGTAGACGAATATAAGAAGCGGTCTGCCACATTTCGAATATAGTTTTGGCATTCGTTCAAATTGATTGTCTTGCTCATGTTGTTTTGCATTAGATGTTAGAAGCTCTAAGACTCGAAGATCACAGGTATTTTTGAACGTAAAAAAGCACTTGTTGCCACAATCATAGAACAACAACATAGCACTGAGCAATTCATGAACTTAAAATTTGAAAGCGAACTATGAATAATATACCGTTGAACTGGTCACATTGCCAATTTTCTGTAACTTTTCTTATTTTTATAAGACTAGAATCGATTTTGAAATTAACTAAATTACTATAGAAAAATATAACGATTATGCATATTAACAGCGGTGCCTTGAAAAGGGGGGAACTCAAAAAATATTTTTCTCGAAATTACAAAATTTGGTACCTCTGGTGGGTTCGAACTCGGGATCAGTCTGACAGATCACCAAAACCGCTACCGACTGCGCTATGCGGCCAAAAAAGCCTGCCGATTATGTTTGTCTTCAAAAAAAGGCTTACTTTTTTTTTCTTAAAATCCACCTTACACATGAGAGTTCCCAACCTCTTTAACAAAAAAAAATTGTGTGTGATTTTTATAAGCCATCGTGTTCTCATTGTGCACACAGCTTTTAGCATGCAGAACAACAATCAAAGCTCACCTTATATCTCAATGAATCTGCACAATTACTGCATACACAGAGATGTCGGCAAGGCAATATTACAGTATCCCGGATATCAGAAAGACAAATGATACACTCCAAACCACTGTCGTCGTCCATAGTCTCACTTCCTTTGTTTTCAATTCCGAATATTTCCTGGAAACGAGAAAATTGTAATCTTGAAGTTGACAGTTTGAATAGTTCACAAATTATTTTCCAATCAACTCGGTTGAATTCAAAAACAAGCTATAAATAGCTTTAACTGTCTGTGAATCTATATAATTACCTGAAGAAGATAAGTGACTCCATCACAAGCGATCTTTTGCCGTAATGGCTTCAGAACCAATGCTTTGCTACTGTCATTTCCAGTCTCTATGGTACACATTGTTGTTTGCATTTGTGTACTTTCAACGCCGGATGTTTGGATGGAGATGACAAATGGATAATATAGTCCCGCAGTATAGGAGAGCTGAAAACAATCCAGTCAAAAGAAATAGTTGGAGAATGTCAACTAAAAAACTCACTTCAGACGGATCGTATCTTGTAGCATCAAACACATAGCCTCCAAAGTTTTGATCTGCTCCCATTTCGAAATGGAATGTTTCGGATGTTTGTGCTCGGCGATTCCGGTAAGCAAATCTGAAACAATGTCAATGACATGTTACAGAAAACGCTCTTTCAGATTTTTGAAACGAATGAGCCGACCAAAAAAAACTATTGATTCTGTTTTCTGATATGTGTCTAACGTGCTCTATTTACACGGAGAACACGCCAAAGTATCTATTAAATCACCATAGTAACCGGCGAACGGGCACCACCTGCCTGCTCATGTGTCTTCTTCATTTTCCGCTTTACTACTCCCTTTTTAATTGTCTACTCACTGAATTTCTCCGTCGTTATATACTTCTTTTGCATGGAAGTGCACTTGTATCACACATGCAACGTCGCAATCAAAAACGAATGTGAGTTGATACAAATTGGCTTCAAATTCTCCATTATTCTTTTTTACTCGTTGAAATTTGACTGATTCCTTTCGAATGTTGACAAGTAGATTTAACGGCCGGATTTCGTCGTTTCCTAGCGGACCAGGTGGGTAGGGGAACTGAAATGTATGATAGTTAATGCAAGAATCATTTTTGGCGCAATAAAAAAAGATAGGTCTGGCTTTCATGGTTCCAAGGCTTTGCGATGTATTTCACAACTCACATTTAATGCTCTGGATCCTAGCTGATCTAAATCGCTATTCTCTCCAAACAAGTAGGCTTCTGGACGTGCCACTTCAAATTTACAGCCGCACATGAGAAAATGTGACCCGAAATATGAACCTGAAACAAAACTGCCATTGATTTTGTACTGCTTGGTTTCATTCGCATGTTTAACCCCTTGCCTTCATTTTTAGATTTTTGCATTCGCTTTTAGCACTTTTTCAACTCAATTTTATCGAATTTAGCGTCCACAACCACGTTTCAAAACAACATTTTGATCACAAAACCTCTTTTTTCACTCATACATTTCTCCACAAGTTTCACTTCAAACCACTCACCAGCTGCGTTTGAAAAAGTGATTTGTGCTTCAGGATCTTCTTCATCGTGCGAGCTTCCTTGAACGTGTGTGTTCCGCCCCCGGAACACACTGGCAATTTGACCCATAGTTTGGCCAACACCTGGAAAATGATTCATAAAAAATGAGAACAAAACATAAAGGAACTGGAGGAAATGGGAAAACAAGAAAACATAATCCGAACATTAAAAGCTGTTTTAAAGAGAAAACGTTATCGGAACTAGGTTAAATGAAAGAAAAAACCAATGCTGACCAAAAAGCGGTCGTTCAGGCGAATGATAACGCAATTAAATTTGACATAATCGTAGAAAAAACTGTTTCCCAAAATGCATGTTTCTTCCAATTGGAAGATTACTATCTGGGAATACTATTCCCCGTTTTTCCTCCTCCTTTGGCAACATTTAGGGTGGACACTATGCCAATTATGCTCCGGTCAGGTCAGGTCAAACAAAACAAAACCAATCGCACGCGTTTCCTTAATCCGTCCTGGCACAGGGAAAATCAATGAAAATTATTAGTGTAAGAAGAGGACGGACAGTCGGAAGAAGTGAAGGAAAAGAAGCAAATTACAGGCAAAACGACATTATTGTGTAAATGGTATATACGGGGAGAAAAGAAGACGCACTGGGAGGTGGGTTGTGTAGAGGCCTGGTGCGTGTCTGCGTATACGCTATTTGAAAGAGAAACGGAGAGTCTATGATTGTTATGCTGTGGGGAACATGACGCAGAGACACCACTTGCCCTGAGACTACTGCAGCTGTCTCCTTCGCTTTCTTCTCAGGGGGCCGGTTGCAAAATGAGGAGGAAGTACGCAAACACTGACTCCTAAAACCACAGATTCGGCCGAGAGAGATTTTGTTTGACCTTGTTTTGGATAGTTTTCATTGGATTAAAAAGTGAACGCAACGCTCTAAGTTGTAGAAACTAAAATAAATGATGGTGAAGAACAAAAATGTTCAAAAAAAAAGCGGCTTCCTTCCCAGACGATCGGACAGATGTTTCTTTTCAAACGGTCAATTGGGACTAATTGTTGGGAACATTCCACTCAGGCATTAGCAAATCATGTAATTGTTCATGAGAAAATGAATAGATCACCAATAAAAAATGGAGTGCATTTGCCAAAAAAGGTGGATAATACACATTGAAATACCTACAAGAAAGCAAAAAAAAAAACGAAGTTATGATTTTAGTCAATTTTTCAGATATAATGCATCAAAAAACCATAACTATTGGAATCAAATTTGGAATCTACACTTGTGACGGTCGAAATCTTGCTGCAGGATTTCAAAAAATAGTAAAAATATAGTAAGTTTTGTCTTCAAGGCAAAATTAAAATTGAAACGGAGGGATTTGGTTTCTGATGTGTTCGACACGATTCTGATGAATTTTCAGTACGAAAATAACAACTTTAATTCAAAAAGGTCAACTTTTTTGGAATCCGCCACTTGAAAATGTATTTTGAGTCAGGCCGAGCCGAGATTTCAAAAAAAAATGCGGGGAATCAAACAAACTGAAAGTTGTTGCAAAAAATAGTGTCTTTTCACTTCGGATGGGAAAAAGTCAAGGAACAGAATTGAACTTGAAGAAAATATTCGGTAACCGAAACAAGCAATCCAATCTAATTCTTCAATATTCAAACACACCCTGTCTCAATGATTTGAAAATTCTCATTTTTATCCTAGTTTCAGTCCACAATCTTCTCTTACACTTTCATAATCAATAACTGCATTCAAGAAACAAAAAAGGTCACTACAATGAAGAAGGAATACTACATAACTACAACGTAGCATCCAAAAAGAGAGTAGTACTGATAAGATAGTGTATGCGCACGACCATACTTAGACGTCATACACACACTGTTTTTGTGAAGACTTGTTCGTTTAAATGATTGTTTTTTTTTCAAATCTCATGCAGTTTTTTTTTGAATAACGTACGTTTCGCCATTCATCTGTTAACAAAAAACTTCTTCTCGAAGTTATTTCAAATCATGATATACGACTTTCCAATCACTTTTAAAAATGAGTTGCATTCTATTTTAGATCTATTTTAGTCTAATTCAAAACGTGAAAATATTGCATTCTTCCTATTTGCATATTATTATCGTAGTTCATCAAACGTGCACTTGTTTTTTAGCCTTATCTTTTCCTAAATCTCATCTTGACAGAATCAATATACAAGATTAATCATCCTACACAAAAACAAACTGAACAAACATAGAAGAAAGGCCAAGTGTCTATAAAAAGAAGGAAGGCCATTGACGAACGATGAATCAAAGCTATCCGGCTTTTGTCAGCTTTCATTCGCTTAGTAATTGCTTTGGCTATGCAAAACTACTGACCGCCATCAATGCCACTAATGCTTTGTCATCAGTCAACGAGGTAAGAGAAATGAACCGGAAAGGGGAAAAGCATCCAGATGAGGCGAGATTGAAGAAGTTTAGGGAATGGATCTAGCAACAAAAAAATTTTCTTCAATTTTTGATAAGTGAAATAATTAGTTTTCATAATGAGGTCCAAAACATGAAAGGTGAAAAAAAACTCAACTTTTTTTCTCTTTTCTCCCAAAAAAAGTTTTCAAAAAACAACTCACAGTGAACAGACAGCAAATCCAAGTGTTTTTCCGAAATTCTCCACAGCGAGTGTATTTCCCGGTAGTAACGATAGAAATTTCTCTGGAAAATATGAAATTTGACTTCTCAAAAAAAATTTCTGAAAAGAAAACGAATATTCTGGGGTTTGACGTCAAGTCATAATGACTTTAAAAAGGATTCTGTGGGCGAGTCTCTGTTTCAGAAGTCAGTATTCCCTGGGGATTAAATGTCCTTAGAACGGCTAATGCACAAGTCCAAAGGACAATTATTCATTTTTAAGCCACCGTACTTGTGCAGCTATTTTTGTTCTTTCATACACACATCTCCAAAAAAAACGGCTGGTAATTTGTCATGAAAAGTTCCTTCTTTCTTTGTTTGCAGTCAAGAAAACTGTGAAGTGGTTGATTTTTGAGAAAAAAGTTTTATGACAAAAAATGAAAATAGCTTTTCTGAAAACACTGTTTCCAACTCGAACAGTTTCTGACTTTTATACTAAGACGTCAAACCTACAGAGTTTTGCCAAAACCAGTTACACTAAGGGGTAACTGATTAAAGGGGGTGGGAACTCTCATGCGTAGGGGAATTTTAAGGGGAAAAAAAGGGCGCAGTCTCTTGTAGACAAGTAGAGACAGCGCGTTTTTCCGGCTGCATAGCGCAGTCGGTAGCGATTTTGGTGATCTGTCAGTCCGACCCTGGGTTCGAACCCACCTGAGGTACTTATATTTGTTTTTTCAGAGAAAATGTTTTTTTGAGTTCCCTCCTCCTTTAATAATATTTTCTGCTCATAACTAATAAAAAATAAATCAAAATTCTCACTTTTCAGCAGTTCAATGGTCCTTTGCTGGGGAGTTTTCGAATGAGAAGTTGTGACAATCCGAATATCTATTGCGATCTGCAACTATTCGGTCAATTACCTTTCACAAATGTTTTCATCAATTCCGTCTTCGCAGAGGTCTCCGGTTTCCAGGAAAGACAAGAGGTAATAAAAATGTATAGTGGAAGAAGTGAATGGAAGGTGTAATTTGAGAATGGTGGGAACAAGAATGAAATGTAATGTGATGGAAAAATAGCTACTGAAATAGTGCTTTCCGTGTTTTTGAGAACTTGAAACGAAAGAATTATATAAAAAAGGAAAAGTCTGAGGAGAAGCTGACAAAAAAATTAGGAAAATAGAAGACGTAGAGGATGAAAGGAAAAGGATTATTCAGATTAGAAAAAGTGAAAGTTTGGTGGCTTAGTTATAACTAACTGGGGTATCAGAAAAATGATTAATGAAACTGAACCAGGCCATGAATTTTGAAAGCAAAAATCTAAGCTTTTTGTTCCAGTTGACTTTGTAGTAACTATCATAGTTCAAACAAAAATGGTAGCTTTACTTTTTCGAAACAGAGAATTTTGGAAAATTTGGCAGTGAATATGACTGAAGACAGAAAAATTCCAAAAAGAGAGTTTGAGAAATGCCATGAAAAAAGCTGTAAAATTCCAGAACTTCACTCTATACACGTATCCTAAGCTAATTGCAATTATTTTTCAGGTCATCCTCGAAAAAATGAACTGCAAAACCTATTGTTCCTACATTGAGGTGGCCCCACGAACCGACAACGACTACTCTGTCATTGTGAGTGAATGGAATGTAGGGAAAAGAACAAAGAAACATAAAATTGAATGGAGAGCACCGGAAAAAGTGTATTAGTTTGTTGCAGGCCCAGTCACAAGCTTCCATTGAAAATGAGTTTCTCAACCAGATACGATTGGTTTCTCAAAACATGATTATCCCACACTTTCTGAGCCCCGGGGTTTATGTGCAGTTTAGGATTCGTGAGTTTTTTTTTGCGATGGGAAAATGGAAGATGAAGAGGAGTGGGAACGTCGTTAATGCGGTTGTAACGGATATATGAGAAAATTCTAAAAATCTATTTTTGTCGTCAACTTTTTTTCCTTCCGAACATTTACTGTTTTACAAGTGGGTAATCAATGGGCACAGGAATATTTTCAGTGAACATTGTTCCTGCAACCGGAAGTTCAGTAGTGCTAAACAATAACACAGAATTACACGTTCAAACTGTAGTTGAAGGATCTAAAAGTGACGAGAAAGCAAATATGGCTCATAAAGTCTCAAGTGTAAGCTCCTCAGGATTCATGAAATACACATAATTTGTATTCAGATTGTTCAAGATCTCAGTACTAAAGGCTTTCTCTCAAATTACGTGGTGAAACTGGAAAAATCTCCAATAATTGGGAGAGTTCTACCCAAGAAAATTGTAATGTCGTGGGTGAACGAAGGCTTGGAACAACTCGATAAAAACACTATTTATATAGCTGGTAGAGGTAATTTCTTGTTTTTTTTCTTTAATTCTTTTTTTGAACACGGTCATTCAGACAACAGTCCCTACCCGGAACACGGAATCGTAGAAGTCAGAACACGAACAAAAGGTGAACGTGAAGAGCACATTCAGTTCTACTATCTTCATCGTACTACTACAACTAGCATCACAAAGAAGACAGATAAGTTGAACAACTCATTGTCACATATGTTTGATTCACTAAAGGTTTGTTTTTTGTAGAAGTTTGATTAGAAAATTTACTTCAGCTTGAAAATCGCCAACATTGTGTGGACGGAAGCGGAAGTTTGGAGCCGTATGTGAATATAAAAATGTATAGTGTTCCTGAGAGTCGGATTTGCACGTTGAAGTTTTGTGATGTGATGATTGACAAGGAGGTAAGCATTTAGGAAGTTTTCTATTTATGTAAATTGTTTCAGACGCTCACGTGGGCTCAAGAATTTGACATGACTAAACTGCTCGTCAAATCTATACAAAACCAACTTCAAGGAAACCCATTTATTCTCTCGGTCAGAGGAAAAGAACTAGATGTTCCGTTAATTGGTAAACCTAGTTTGAAGGTTTTATTATAACCGAAGATTTCCAGACAAAGCGATTCGAGTAAAACTGTACCCAAGCATCAAAGGTCTAGTGAAGCGATGGACGGAAGACACATGTTTTTTATTGGAACAGACAACGCAACTAGTCTTCAGAGTAAGTGTGGATGAAGAACATTATCTCTTAAAAAATCTTGTGCGTTTTTTGCTCAACAAAATACTAATTCGCATTGTGAGAAACTTATTTTGGGATCTAGATTTAATCTTAACTCTGTTTTCTACTTCCGAAGGAGTGAGAAACTATGTAATCCTCTTGATTTTTTACAGAAAGCCGCAGAACCCAAACTACAAGTCGCTGAACCGGAAGTTCCGACTCGTCGTCGGAAGAGAAAGGACCATTCAGATTACTTGGAACACTCTAAACCTGAAACCAGCAACAACAACCACACGGAAAACTTCGGTTTGCTCCAAACAGAAGAGTTTGTACAAATTGGGTTAGTGTGTTCCCAAAAAAGCATTATCCGAACAAAGTTTTTTTTTCAGCAGTCACTCTAAATTTTTGTCTGAGCTAGACAAAATATGTAGAGAAGGAAAGCAGCATGTTATGCTATTAGGAGGAAATGGTGACATATGAATTCCAAACTTTTTTTCAATTAAACTTTTAGGATACGGAAAAACTACTTTTGTCAAAAAACTTGCCCACCGACTGGCGTATAATTCATCTGCGACATTTTGCAAAGTTATACCCTGCTCACTTTTAAAAGGAAGATCGGCTGATGTCATCGAAAAACTACTCACCGAATCATTTTCCGAATTAGAACTCAAAAAACCATCGTGTCTTTTTCTCGACGACATTGACGTCATTTTGCCTCAAATAGATCAGGAACAAAGACATTTGGCAATGGAAAAAGTTGTATCAGGTTTGGTGAATCAACTTGTTTTATAGTCATATCTCTTTTGTTTTTTCAGTGTTCAGTCGGAAACTTAGGGCAACAGGTGTGACCGTGGTGCTTGTGGCGCAAAGATTGTCTACAGTTAATGAAGGATTTGTGGAACAAGTGATGCGTACAAGGCCTATTGTTTCGAAGAAAATTGAGTTGGGACCACTGACAAAGGTAAACTGGCAAGTCTTGGTCACTAGAAACTGGTTAAGATTTGGGGGTTTCATTTCGTAATCAAATTCCATGACTTACAAAAATAGAAGCTTTATAGTACTGTTAGGAAAGGATACTAACAAATATTGTTTGGAAAAGGGATTCACAAAAATACTTTGAAATCGGAAAAGTGTTCGGGGTGGGAAATAATGAATAGACTGGGTGGGATGGCAAAAACGGGGATTTTTTTGTTGATTTTTTGAATATTTTTTTTTTTCATTTGGCTTTTGACACATTTTGTTATATTTTGGGATAGCTAAGCGGGGAGAAAAGACAGTTATTATATAATCAAAGCAGTCGATCAGCAGTTGACATGGTTCCGTCAGTGTAGAGTCGTTTGTAGGAGCCGTCAGTGTCGTCATAGATCTGAAAATCATTT
The DNA here is from genome assembly GCA_000143925.2 of Caenorhabditis brenneri. Taxonomy (NCBI): domain Eukaryota; kingdom Metazoa; phylum Nematoda; class Chromadorea; order Rhabditida; family Rhabditidae; genus Caenorhabditis; species Caenorhabditis brenneri. The sequence continues at coordinate 719,207 of GL379828.1, read as the reverse complement.
TTTTTTGGTAATTATTGATTTTCATGACTTACTTGTGCATAGAACTGAACAGCTCTTCTATGAATCCATGAATGCTTATTGCAAAAAACAATATGATACCGTCCAACACGATTCAACTCAATTCCATCACGCTCATGAACAAGTTTTGCGGTGATTTTGAGCCACGGATACACCATTTCCATACTGTCAATGTTTGGATCTTGTTGCTCAACATTATTGTTAGTTGCGTCGCCCTGAATTAAGATTTTGTTTGATTATTCCGTAAGGAACAGCAACTCACTTCGAAAAACACTCCAAAGTAGATGTCACCATCTGTTGAGAAGTACCATTTGAGATCTCTGGCAGTTGTAACATTGAAACACACATGACGGTGTTTCCGAGCGCCAACGTGGAATCCTTCGAGAGCATCGATCAAATCAGCATTGTCAACTCTCCAGTAGTTGTTTGGATCAATTTTGATAGCATCTGTGAACTTGATATCCTGAAGAGCTTAATTTTTCTTCTTCAACCCTCCCTAAATCCTCCTCTCACCGTATCATTGCCTCCAAGACTAACTGGAATGTCATCGACATTAATATCCTCAGTGAGTGTCTCAAGGAAATGTCTGTCATGAAGACGGAATTTCTCCGAGAAACCAGTCGGCATCATCGCTTTCGCAATTTTGTACGGAACGTGAATCCATTTGGCAATGTTGACCATGTCGACTGGTGTTACCTATAAACTAGATTTTGCTGCTTAGCTAGAAATATTAACTCATGCAATTATTGCTATTCATTAGTATCGGATTGACTTTCTTTCTCCAATGAAAAAATTTCTAAGCAGTGAATGAATAATGAAAATTCTCACCAGTTCCGGATAGTTCTCAAAATGGAAAAGCTGAGAGTAGTATGCCAAAGTTCCACTTGTAACAAAAACCATTGTGAACGGATTGATCTCATAACCATCCATATTGACAATGTGACGAAGAGAACTCAAGCAACCGGTACGCTCTTCTTGTTCCATAACCTTGCGAAGCATGTATTCAAACTGAAGGAATTGGAATTTGCAAGCTTCTGAGCTTCGGATAGAATGAGCAATACTCTGAAATTTATGATTTATTTTGAGAACTAAATTGAAGTTTGTTTACCTCCACAGTGATGGTTGCATACTCAATATACCATAGTAAACGGTTCTGGCTGTCAGTCTTCAACAAAATCTCTCCACGTGGCATAAGCTTCTTCTGGAAAATTGGATTCTCGTCGAAGCTTGGAATGCATTCGACATCCAAGTCAAGAGCTTTACGATAGCGAAGATGATTGTTGAGAGCAAGAGCAGCGTATTTGATGACATCCCGTTCTTTTTTATGGTTACGTTCTGCGGCCATGATGAAGCGGTAGACATTGAAATCAGTGTTGAACTGAAATAAGTTACTTTGAGTAGGAAATCTTTTGAATATATTCCTGGGTGCTAATGTATTGGTGTTATTTTACTAAAACACTTATAATCATAACCCATTAGCTACTTACATTTGGATGAATTGGCTGTGAAATTTTGAGACGACAGTCATTGACCATCTGCTTAGCCTCATCGGTAAGCGGCAAACCAAATGGAGAGTGACGTGTCATTTTTCTTGCTTCTTATGTTAATCGCTAAGAGCAGAGATGATGAATTACCTGAAATTATCTTTTTTGACAAAGGTGACTGTGGGAAATAAGGGGAAAAAATATGAAGACGAGAAAAAAGTTGTGGGCAATCTTTCTGTATGATTTGTACATCGAGAACGTTCTCAACACTTGGTTTTGTCAAACAGATGTCAAAATTCTGACGTAATCACGACGTCACATAAAGAATCAACACTGTTTGATAATGATGAAAAAAAAACAACTGCGCTTGACGAACTTCCATAGAAGGCCTCGAGTGAAAAAAACGTGGGTGCGAAAACTCCGATTTCAATGGCAGATTTTTGTTTTTTTGTTTTTCTAAAACTTTTGCCTTTCTAAAAACTTCCAAAAATGGCGGATTTCAATGAAAACGTTGCGATAGATAAAATCTCTGTTAGGTCAAAATCGGTTCACTCGAAACCATCCCGTTGTTCCGTCTCGGAAATTCAGAGAAACGGAATATCTGTGTAAATAGTATTGTAATCGTGCGAGAGAACGGAGAAAGGCAGGATTAGGGCGTACAACACCTTTTCCGTACCGCCCAATCGAGAGAGAGAGAGAAGGGATATATTGTCAGTGGCAATCGGAATAGAGGGTGAGAAAGATGACCTCGTTTAAAAAGAATTAGAATAGGATAGGTATGGATGAGGAAAGTTGTAGAGATGTAGAGTGGGGGACAAGAAGACGTCTGTTGAACAGGCGATAATCGTAGCAGCATGGAAAAAACCGTTTAGATGGGCAAGATTGGCGCGATTTTCCATCCGCCACCACCTTATTTGGACCGACGCGGTAGCCACCAATTAGCTAACCACAACCGGTCTTTCTTATTGTGTCATTTGACCGCATTGTACTATTGGTTGAGTGGTGGTCTTGGACTGGCTAGGAGTGAACATACATATTTTTGATTCAAGAATTATGTCTGGAGAAGGATCAGTAGAGGATTTTCTCAAGTAATGACTTGGGAAGACACTGGTAGTATTTGTAATTGTACCCAGGAATATGTATGAAATGTAATATTGCAAAAACATTTCGAGAATTTGAATAGAATTTTATTCCCCTATTCATAACCATGTTAGAACAGCTCAACTTCTGAAAATACCATTTTGCCTCTTTCAACTAGCTTAGATAAAGTTATTTGACAGAGTACAAAACAAAAAGTACAGTGATGTTCAAGGTGGTCTGTCTGATTGGTCAAAATGGCGAGACTCAAGAAAAAGAAGAGGTGAAAGAAACATAAAACCGCCCGTTTCTTCTTTTCATTCTAACGAAGAAAACGTTGCCTACGCAATCACTTTGAACTTTAGTTTGTAAAAAGAATGTTTCGAAACTTGATTTGATATGAATGTTCAGAATTCCTTAATAAACTTGATTATTGAAAGCACTGGAAACAAAACATGAAAACACTTCTAGAAGTTATCCTTGTGTAGTTTGTGAAGATCAGAAAACCATCAGAACAAGAAAAAAAAGAACTGGTTCTGGGTTGTTATAGAACTAGAACGATGATTCAATCCTATCACCTTGATCCAAAAATCTATGATTTGTGGCAGTGTTATCCAACAAGATTTTTTCCAGGAAGACCGCCGAGAATTGTTCGAATACTATCTCGACTTGGCGGAAAACTCTGACGTAATCAACGAGATTGTACAAAAATCGGATGGCTACATTTTTAGTGAAATTGAAAAATTGTCGACAAGTATCAATGTTGAATGCGCGATCAGAGGTGAGAGAAACATAACGGAGAGATACAATTAATTGAGAACGTTGGAAAATAGGCCAGATTCGATGGTGATGATGATTGGAAGCTAGTAATTGGGGTGAAGGGTCACTAATGATTTTTGAAGCCGTTGTTTTTAAGTGAATTTTTTCTTGAAAAATGAAGAAAACTCGTTTTTCTAAGGCGGGAAAAAAATAAGTTGTCAACTTTGATTGAACTTGTTTATGATTGACTGACTTGTGTCAAAGCAGTTATCATAAATTTTTTCATTGGGAATTTTCAAAACAAATTATTTTGTGTTACCAGGAAGTACCAGATAAAATCTATCAAATGCAGTACTCTGAAATATGACATAAGAATTTTATTCAATTTCCAGGTTCCGATTATGTCGAACTTATTGATGTGGAAAAAGCGTTCGACTGTTTCCTAGCCGGGAAAGTAGGAAAACAGGACGATAATCAGGTGTAAGTTAACTGAATCCGGAACTAAGATGATCCCAATACCTACAGCATCTAGCATAATACAAAACCAAAGAGATCAATTCTCTGATCGAAGTTCCAACACCTTTATATACGTTCAAAAAAGTGCAAAATGAGTTTACTGTAGAACCCGGTTTTGCTAGGTGCTACTCTGGTTTTTGCAGAAACAAAACAGGAAGGTCATCCAACGCAGAATCTTGTGATATCTTTGTTGGTGATCTTTTATGATCTTGGGTTGATTCAACCAGAGAATAACCTTCTTTTCATGACGATCATCATGACAATAAATTAGGAAAAAATTAAGAGAACTTCAATGCAAAATGAGAAACAAAATTGCAAAATATAATGTTCATAAACTTCCATTTCAGACTCCCAACGTTAGATGATGTCGGCGGCATGTTTGAACAGAAAAAACTTCTGGAACGGGTTATAGTTTGGCCTAAAAAAGTGAGTAATGAACTTTTGAATAATATGGTTTACTTCTGCTAAAAGTTTTGGGAAGCCTTGCTTTCATTCGTGGACTCGGAAGCTACGGGCATGAAACAACTAAAGTCCCTTTCTCTGTTAATGAATGAGGAAGCTCAAAAGAAAAGTGCAAAAAAGGAAATTTGATTTTTTTGAGTCTGTTGTTCTGGGAAAACAATAGAAAGGGCATTCAACTAGGGAGAAGCGCAAGGAGTAGAATGACACCGAATCTTTTTGGTGGTGGCTTTTGAAATGGGCGGAGTTAAATTTCACGTCTCGGCTGGGCGGAGCCTATCCTGACAACCAATATGCGCTGAGCTAGTATCCAAAAACGGAGGAGACTCAGAGCATTTCAAAAAACGAGTAAAATTCATCTAGAACAATGTTTTAAAGAAAAAATCAGAACTCACAAAAATTGAGAGAAATCGAACATGAAATCAAGGAAAAAACATATAATTTGAAGAAGGAAACTGGTAGAAACATTCCAGAAACTGAATAGTTATGTAGTTTTAATAGTCACCAGTATACTAAAAGTGAGATAGCACGTTAAGTCAATCAGCATTATTATGTACTAGAAATTTGGTAGAATGTGCTCAAAAATCACACGAGCAAAAAAATGTGCAAGCTCGCAGATTACGGTGAGGTGAATGCACTCATCAGCCAGATTACGCTATTTCAATATCAGACGAAAAATGACGGCTATATTTGGGATTCAATTTTTATGCCACTAGAACTAGAAAAAAACAGATCCTTCCTAGGTTACACAAATGCGGTTTATCAGTGAGCCAACGTCAAAGGACATGTTCATAGACACAGATTTAGAATGAGAGATCTTCCCTTTTTTGTTTCAACAACCTTTTTTTTTCTATATGGTCATTTTAAAATGGGCCCGAGCTTCATGCAAAAAAAACTGGATGACTTCTCTGTAGGTCTTTTTCTAACCACTAAAAGCCATACTTCCTTTCATTTCTTGAAAAGGATAGACCCTTTAATATGCGTTTATAGCGGTTTTATGCTCCATGAAAGTATATTTGAGAGGGCTTTTATGAAATGAAAAATATAGGTCCCTCAGTCGTTAAATGGGTTATGGTAAGAATAAATTTGAGGAGTTATAGCCCTGAAGCCGTATATACGTTTTTCTTGGGAAGTCGTTTTTCGTGGATGGCAATCCCCTATGGTAAGAAGTCAAAATTGGAAGTGAAAAAAATGTCCTCAAAATCTGCTGCAAGAAAATTTGGAAATTTTCACACGTTTTCCTGTGAAAACGAAAATTGAAACAGAGCCAGTCTAGTCAAAAACATTTCCTTCAGTTGAGATTTTTTGATGTTCTTATTATATCCGTTTATCCAGAAAAACGTGAGAAAAAGTTTGAACATCTTTGCAAGAGATCTTCAGTATTTTTTCACGTTTATTCTTGCCCTCTGACCCATGGGGATTGCTATCCAGAAAAAACGGCTTTCCACGGAAAACGTTCATTTACGGCTTTTGAGATAGAAGTTTCTCGACAGTAACAAATAAAAAAACCATCAGAACTTTTTTTTCAGTACCCACAGCTTTTCGAATCAGTTGGCATCCCGGTTAGCAAAGGAGTACTGCTACACGGTCCGAGTGGGTGTGGAAAAACTCTCCTAGCTAATGCCCTCATTTCAAATTCCAAATTCAGTGTGGTAACTGTGAAGGTGAGCGAAAAAAAAATTAATTTCGAATTGTAACATGTATGACTGCAGGGCCCTGAATTGCTATCAAAGTACATTGGTGCCAGTGAAGAAAATGTGAGATTGGTTTTCGAAAAGTGAGTTTTAAAACACACAATCCACGTCATCAATAGAAAAAACATCACGTTTCTCTTGATGCTGCTCATGAGAAGCATCAGATAACAAATTTTCGAATCAAATGAAATGCACTGACCTCGAGTCGGAGCCCTTTCTAAAACAACGCTCTCCCCTTCTCGTAGTTTTTCTCACTCTCTCCAATTTCAGAGCACGCTCGTGTGCTCCGTGCATCCTTTTCTTCGATGAGCTCGACTCATTGGCACCAAAAAGAGGGCACGACTCAACTGGAGTGACGGACAGGGTTGTCAATCAATTGCTCACCGAATTGGATGGGGCAGAAGGAGGAATGAAAGGTTTGGGCTCGCGTGAAAATTGGGTGGGAAAAGATCGGTGGGCGTGATGAATTGGGTGTGAAAGATTGGAATGAAACGGAAGGGAGCAGCTGGAAAGGAAGTCACACGCTAAAAATGGGATAGGAAAATGTTGAGTTTCCATTTCTATGAATTTTTCAGGAGTGATAATCATCGGGTGCACTAGCCGGATTGATCTCATCGATGAGGCCCTACTAAGACCAGGAAGATTCGATCATCATGTGTATTGTGGATTCCCTAAACAAGTTAGACTCATTATCTGCAATTTTGTAAAACTAGGAATTTTCAGGAAGAGCGGGTTGAAATCATGAAAGTGTTAACAAAAAGTTCTCGCACTATCGATGTAGATTTTGAAGAGTTGTCTCACAAAACTGATGGCTGGAGTGGAGCAGATCTACAGTTGTTGTTCACAAATGCCCAGTTCTACAATGCAAGGCAATATGCACGAGGTAAGAATTGAAAAAAATTCAAGATTAAAGTTTTTGAGCATAGCTTTTGGGCTTTAAAGAAATGAGAATGTTCATAGTGGAACGCTTATGCACCTGAAGCCTATGAAATCAACTGATCAACAGTTTCTCAAAAGCAGTACAACTGAAATTTTGGTTCCGCGTCATTTCCCAATAACTACTTCGAAACTGTGACATTTCGCAACTCTGACATTCTGTAACCCGTTATTTTGACCGAACGAAAGGGTCATCGGTGAAATTCGGAACATTGTGAACAGGAGAAGATGGCTAGATTTTTGTAGCAGAAACTTGTGAACTTTGGTCAGCGCCTAGCCCGATTTCGAGCGGCTCTCAGAATATCAAAGTTGTGAAACGTCACAGTTTCGAAGTTGTGAATAGCAAAGTGAAGCGGAGTCAAAATTCCAACTTCTTCTAAACTGAGGCAATTATTGAAATTTTTGGTCTTCCCGCCTTCTATCACGTTTTCCTCTAAAATTTTCATTTAGAATTTGTTTTTACATTTTTACAGCTGGCGATGGATTGGAAGAAGATGACGTAGAAATCGATGCCAATGCAATCCAACAAGTATTTGAAGATTCAATCCCAAAATCGAAAAAATCTGGAATAGATACAAGAATTGGGGAAAAAGTGACGTTGGCGTAAAACAACGGAATAAATTTTCTATGTCGGTGTGATTGATTTATGTGTGTTTCTCGTACTATGTGAAATGCTCATGTGGCTTTTCCTTTTTCGTTTAGTTTTTTTTCTTTGTAGTTATACATAAAAATTTTGACATGTGCTCGAAATTTTGAGAGAGTTTGAAGAACCAGTCACAAGGTATGTCAAAGTGACATGAATTAGTATATATTGAAAACGACATTTGTATACTTTGGAGAGAAAACTCAACTTGGAAGTTTGAGGGAAAGCAAACATGAAAAAAAACTTTTTTAAGAAATTTAACTGCAAGGTCATCAATAAACTCCAGATCGAATTTTAATACAGGCAAGATATCATACTTCAAATCATGCCTTCACTTCTGGTTTCGAATTTTGAAGAACTCAGCGTCTTCTACTTTTACCCTAAAATTTTTACAAAACGATTGATAGGAACAACTGTTCAGTCTACCTGTTTCAAATTACATTAGGTACATCATTACCTGAAATTTTGAACTGATTGATTTGTAATCCCGATAAGCTGATTGAAACCAAATAGGAGTCACTTTTCTGTTTAGCATAGCTCTCAGGTCGGGCGGAAACGGCAATGTTCTCGGCCTGGCTACTCAACTCAGAATTTGGGAAATCGGAAAAAATGTCTAAATTTAAATCAAAATTTTCCAAACGATCACTGAAATTTCTGAATGACCCAAACTTAGGAGTCTATTTTATTCCATAGTTATCTTCTTCTTTTTTCTTTTTTTTCGTTCCACAAGTATACTTCTAGGTTCAATTTGATAGAGACGCAATGCGCGAAAAAGTACTGGTCAAACAGAAGGAAACCGGTCACAAACCCTTGCAAACGAGGCTTGTATGTTGTTCGCGGTAGCCATAGTTGTTCTTTTTTTTTGATAGATGTGGTTCGATAAGACATCAGTTTTTTCAAAACGTTCTAGAACATTTGAACTCTGTTAACTTGTTAGTCATGAAATTATTACAGGAGAAATAGGATAAATTTTTCAAAACCACCTTTGAAACCGTCAAAAATGAGTGTACAGCTTTGTTAGCTGTTAGTGCCCAACGCTTATCACATAATTACTTTTTTCACACTGAACTGTTTTGCATCATATCTGTTAAATTTTTAGCCGGGATTCAATTTTTCAGTTTTTTTGCGGTAATTCATAAATTTAAAAATTTAGACGGAAATTCAAATATGAACATGATATTACATGTTTCATTTCATCTATCAACCTCAATCTCGTGTTCTTCTTTCTCTTCCTATTCCCGTATTGTCACATCCTTCTCTTTTCTTGACCTTCATCTAATTATATCACATTTTCTCATCATGTCTCTTCAGTTCTAATGGTGTCTCACTCATTGACAGCTGCTTGGATTGAAGTGGTGGTCCGGCTGGCTACAAAGCCCTCTTTCTCTCCTCACTTCTGGTAACCTTTTTCTTCCAACGACACTCCAGAATTTACGCTGTGCTTTACGTTTAGCAGAACATTTATTCTGATGATTTTGGCTCAGTTTCTGGAATTAAGCAAAGAAAACCCAGTAAAACGGAAATAGTTGCTAAAAATATAGTGAAGAGACCCCTGTTGATACGAGTATGACTTCAAAAATGCGGGTCATAACGACTTTATTTTTAATTAACTCATTTCAAACAATTCTCTGTGATATTGGTGAGTTTTTGGCGGTAAAACACTGAAGATTTTCTCTTTATTCAGATAATACGTTCATGCCATCGAAATGTGAAGTTTGCGCATTGGTCAGCATTGAATTTGATAAACTGGCGTCAAGAGTTCATAAGGTAAAACTCTTTTCGAGAATTTTGAGTCATAGTTGTTTGAAGCTTTGTAACCAAAACGCTATACGACCAAAACGCTTTCAATTTGAAAAACATGCTCTACATTGTTTCACTTTCAGAGAGTTTCATCAGAGTTTGCCGATATCACGGAAAAAGTTTGTGAGGGCTTCAATGAGTACAAAGTGAGTCATTATGAACTTTGTTGGTGCCGATGGTTTAGTAAAGTAAGATCAATTGTGGTCGAAAAATAGCGAAACAAAACTGCTGAGGCGCGGGAATAAGTTTCAAACAAAGTGACTTACTTCAATTCATCAATTAGAGAAACTGACACAAGATAACTGTCCAAGTACGTATCTATTGCGACAATAGGTTTTATTCTGGAACGATATTATCCAATATTCATTTTATTATGAATTTCATCATCTCTCAAATTGTTTCAATACATACTTTGTCATATATGATCGTTCACTTTCAGATTCACAAGGAGAAAACCGGAGTGGAACGTTTCTCAAGAGAATCATCAAAAACGATCGCAACTTTGGAACAGTTGAGAGAAAAAGGAGTGAGAGTAGGTCAACAAAAATTTGGAAATTTGATAAATGAAACAACTAAACATTATGAGTGTAACTTTTCCATTGTTTCTTTTTTGAAGTTTAGAACCTACATTGTAGGTAGAAAAAAATTTAACGGTTGATTATTGGTTCATCACATATTGCCAGAAAAAGTGTTGAAACCCATCATAGATCAAAAGTTTTACAACTTTTATTCTAAGGAGTCATATACATTTCTGGTAATAACAGCATGATAAATCAGGTAATAATAGTGAAAGTTCCAGAAAAATTGAAGGAAATATTACCAAACTGTTTTTTTAACATTGTCTAATTTGGTTTCTTTCCTTTGATTTCACCACAGTCTGAATGATTTCAAAAAAAACTAGGAAAACATTTGTAATTAGAGACCGGTCAGACATAACAACGTACTTCCAGTGAGTAAAAGGTGCTCTTGGAGAGCTGAACGAAAACCATGTACGGTTATGGGATTTATAGCTGCTTTTGCCTTTTCAAGTTCGAGCTATGTAGGTTTGAAAGATCCGATTCTGTAGAATGTAGTAGAAAAAATCAACTGAACAGAAGCAGAAATGTTTGACGTGAAAATCCATTCGTTTTCTATTTCTTCGGCGCTTTCAGCACTAGTCTATCTTGTTCAGAAAAGGCTCCAAACCCAAGGTGCTTTAGGTCTAGAAAAGTTTTTAGCAGCTGCGGATTGCAATCTGTGCTCGGTTTCTTCGGCTATCCAGTGATGAATTTCACTAACTAAACGTCTATGGTCATGTCTAGCTGGACTATTGTTCAAATCAAGTATATCACATCGGCCATTCTTGTTTCACAATCAGTTGTTACTCTGCAAAACTATTATTGGAATTTATTCTCCCTTATGGTTTGTCCAAACTCCCAGTCCCCTAATTCCTTCATCCTGACTTTTTCAAAATCGGAAAAATCCGACATAGTCCATGTTTGGTATGAAAAGTGGACGTAGTAATTGAAATCCATTAAACAACCGCCAATTCGCTCAAAAAGTTTCACCGGACTCTCCTTTCTCTCATTTCTCTCACTTCACCTCACTGGCTAATCGCAACATTTTCCAAAATGGAACATATCCAAAATGGTGTAGTTACCTCTGTATAATTATGATGTCGACGGAGGGGAAGAGGATAGGTACATGGAAAGTAGACGGATATAATGGACTTTTCGTGGATTTGATCGCTAAACTGGTTTCGTTTTTCTAGGACACCCTCCTTTCTCTATTCTACCTAATGCGCTAAAATGTTGTGTTTATTGTTGCGAAATGGCCTTTTTTCGCTGTCATGCACACGGTTAGATCGATGAAAGAATAGGTACCAATTATGAATCCACACCCATTTGACCAAATAAATTTATGTTGTTGTAAGTCATCTCATGCGAAATGCATTGAAAATTTGCGATGACTCTTTTTGTTCTCAAATTAGGTTACTCAGTTTCGAAAATCAAAGTAGTCTGGAGAATCCTTTAATAATTATAACCCCTTTAATAATTATGCACCAATAGGATTTTGAAACAGTGATACACCAAACCGAAAGCAGCAATACATAAAGAATCAAAATTTTCCAGGTTGAACTCGGCATGCCCTATGAAATGTGGAATATGCCATCTGCTGAAGTTCACGCATTACGCCAAGGATGTGAATCTTTACTAGAAGATTACGAGGAAGTCATCGAATATTGGTTCCTCAAAAAAACAGGATCCGCTGATCTCTTCAAAAAGTTATGCGTCCAGAACGCTCTAATCAACGGGGATACCAGCTGTTTTGGAACAAAACAACCAGATAAAGAATTGTGATGTTATATGAAGTATAAAAAATTTTTTCACTTGAAAAATGAGATCTCAGAAAAAAGTAATAAATGTTGAATTATAAAACGTTCATCCGTACAGAGAAGGGTATCAAGTTTCGAATAATCATTGTTATTTTATCACAACTGGCTAATCCTGACAAGATTTATTGCCGCAACAGAAGTAATACAAAAAGAGTTCCGGCAGAAGCTGAAGTTTTTTGTGTACCTTTATTTAGATTACGACCTGTTTTTCACTGTTTCATTTTCAGCAATCTTTGCCATTTTGCCCTTAATCTGAAGAAGAAAATGTTAAAAGTTTCACTTCTTGTGATGGTCGTTCATACCTCCCATCTGCTGTTTCACATATTTTCCAAAAATCTGTGAAGAATGACCATAAGAAAATAAAAACCCATTTTTCATCAAGGGGTCTGCTCAGTTTCAAATAATCAAAATTATTTCGTCACCCTTGAATAATTCTGTCAGAATTCGTTGCCGCAACAGCAAGAATACAAAAAGAATCACGGCAGAAGCTGAAATTTTTCGACTGGCCTTCTTTAGCTTGTACCCTGTTTGTCATTAATTCATTTTCAACAATTTTTGCCATATAGTTCTTATTTTGAAGTACCAGTACTTGTTGTGATGGTCATCCATACTTCCCACCTGCTGTTTCACATGTATTCCCGAAATCTGTGAAAGATGACCGAAAGCGAATGTACACCCATGTTCACCATTTGCTTTCCGCATCTCTGTACTCTGGCAAAAAAACAAGTTGTTTTCAGCTCTACAGGTATTCCTCCAGAAGAACACACCACAAGAGTTCTGATGGATAAAACCCAGGTAAATATTTGTGCATTGAATAACAACCAGACAGAGAAGATGAGCTCTCTCCATTCCACTCACAAAAAGAAAACCAAGGTGTTTTGGCGGGGTGGTTCATGCGTGTGTGTGTTTGCCCACCTTTTGCTGCTCTTCTGCTCTTTCTCTCCCTTTTTCATTTTCTTGCGCAACCCCCCCCCCCCCTTTCTCTCCGGAATAATAATAATATTTTTATTATTATCATGTCACGACCGACTGGTGTTGGTATTACACTGTGGTTGGCCCCCGGGCTTCCCCACCAACCTCACCGGCATAGCGCAAACTCTTCAGAGCATGTTTTGGCACCGGTTTTTGTTAGCTCAAATGTTGAAAACGAGATCAAGGCTTATGCGCGTATGCATTTCTTCCCACATCATGTTCTTTTTTATTCCTTGACAAATAAAATATTCTGGCAAAAAAACAAAGAAGGAGACAAAACGAAAGATGATATAGTAAACAATCCAAATGTACAGTGACAATGAGAAAATCAGAACTGAAAATAAGTGAATGATGGGGTGTGTTAACACTGGACTTCTGAAGAAGTTTAAGTTTCAGGTACCAACATTGACAACTTCAGATTTTTTGGAATCAAAGTTTCGAATTGGATGCCAAACTTGGAAAAAGCAATATTCTACAACAACAGGCTTGGATTTTAAAAATCCAACAATTTTATTGAGTCTTTTCAGCTTTTTACCTGAAAAACTTTATTTTTCTGGATGAATTTCAAAAATTCCACGCTTTTTATGATTTATCACGCCTTAACGTTAGCCCTGGACTTTTATCGGGGAATACTCTTCTGGATTTTGAACCTCAGAAAGCCCGTGACATAGCCATAGTTCAAAATTCTTTTTTTTTTTCTTTGAAAACAGTTGGCAGCAGGAAACCGTAATCTGATTCAAGCTCAAATCTCGAAACTTGCGACTAACAGTTTCTTTACCAGCATTCGAATCGGATTTTCAACACAATCTGAACCCGAATCCATTAGAAAAAATGTGCCCAATAGACGATCTGAACACGAAGATTTCCAATCAGTTCCGAGCCTCACTCCAATTTTTAGATGTACCTGTTTCTAGAAACGAATCATTTTCTGTTTATCCTTTTCTTTCTACCCCTGAAAATCTGACAAATCAGAATGCATTGCAACCCCTCAAACATCGATATTACCTTTTTTCATTCACCACTATTTGTTTTGAGTCCAACAAGAAATTCTCCGTCCCTCACATTTTTGACTGTTTGAAAAGCTTCAAAACATGAAAATATGCATGTGTGTACATACCAAAACCCTCTTCTTTCACCACACACTTTTTCATGTTTTATAATAAACCCGAAGGAACATAGAAAGCTCACTGAATAGGAGTTTTGTTTTTTGATGAGTTCAAAAGAGACTGTATATAAGATCTATGGTTCGTTTAAGACAGAATACTGGAAGTTCTTGGCCGGTTTTCTCAAGAGCAGCCTGTTGAAGTAATTCGGGAAAAATGAATTGCGTTGATTGTGCTTTGAAAACCGTATTGGAAGAAGTAATTTACTCTGTTCCTTGGTTTTTTCAACATTTGCAGAAATTCCCGACAAAATCAACCAAAAATCAGTGGATCTTTTCAAAAACAAAAAAAAAATGTGTTGGCACTATTGGATCATGAATATGGGGACGAAATTCATATATCTGTGGCCGAACTTACCTTTTTACATACCAGAAAGTGATAGATTCAACAATTTCTCCTTGCTGAAGTTGGATTTTTTGCTAACTCTCACAAATTACTTTACTGTTCACATAAATGTTTCATTGTAAAGTTTTTCAAATCAAAAATGTAAAAAAAAAAATTTATGAAAAAAAAAGCAAATGCTGTGACATAGTAAGCAAAATCCTCAATTTATAACATGGAAAAGTCAAAAAAGTGACAAAGATTTTTGAGATATCCATATATATTGTGTATGAAAAATAGAAAGATTTCAAAAGAGTTTCTGATGGTTTCGAGGTAGAAAAACTAACGGAAAGTATGAGAAATTGTGATGGGATTTTCGAATCATAGAGGGATGGATTGGTGTCAACCGGGGGAAACATTAAAAAGAATTATGCTGAAAAAATCGAAAAACAAATTATGTCAATGTAAGAAAAAGGAAATTGAAAAGCACAGTGAAAAGCACAAACGTTCAGAAGGACAGTGGGGGGTGAGAGCTCCGATTAGTCGCTGGAAGTGAAATTGGGCCTGTTTTAGGGGTTTCATAGATTTTGGTAAATGATAAAGATCAGAAAGCAATCACATGAAAGGGGGAATTCAGAATAACTTGAGAGATTTTTCAAAAGAAGGAAAGAAAGCGACGAGAGTCTATAATTTAGTTGCTATGTACAGGCAAAAGATATAAAAATAAGCTAAGTCATTTCAGAAGAGGATTGTTCGTAATGGAATAGGAATGGGACAACGTTATGCTCAAAAATGGCATGATAGTCAAGAATATGTGCTCGGTTTGATCGAATCGCTACCGTAGAGCACATAAGATAAAGGAAAAATTCCAAAAAAAATATTCAAGAAAAGTTGAGAAGTGAAACGTGAACGTGAAAAAATAGGGAATTTCTCTCATTCTTCACGTTTCAGAACTCAACAAAAGAAAATTAGAAAAAAACTATATTCTTGTTTCAAATATATAGAAAAAATTATTCAAGATTCAACTTTGAATATACTTGGGTCAATTTGTGGGATAGTTGGGCTCTGGGTTCCTCCATTACACAAATTTTGTGGAAGGTTTGGAAGGATTCCAGCAGCAAAGCTAGCTGGGCCGAGGAGTGCCAAGTATCGTTTCCAAACAAGATCAACGTTCACTGGTGGTGTTGGTGGGGCCACTCTGTAACAGGAACCAGGTCATAAAATGTATTTTTTTGCTACCAAGTTACCTATTTGGTCTTCCCTCACGGAGAGTCCAGTTGCGAACCTTAGCGTTGTTTTTCAAATGACTCAGGATGAGTTTGGCTTTGCTCAGCTGGCTTTCAGTTGATAACAAATCCCATTTGAAATATTTCATGGTGGCATCCACAACAAGACGGATCTGAAAATGTATTTTATTCAGTAGATTCCTTCCTTTCCTCGGTTCGGAAGCTTCGTTTCGAACAAAGACACATTTTTTCAATGTTCCTCATTGTCACTCCTAAACCCCTATCTATTTTTTTGCCTAGCGGATCCTAAATGACTATTCTACCGTCTTCTCTTTTTCTTCAGTCTGTCTATTCAAATTGTCCCGAGTTTGCACTTTTCCGATGGGGGTGGGCGGGCAACCTCTCTCTTCATTTGTCTCCTCGTTTTCTCAACAATCGTTTCAATCAAGTGTCGCAACCCGTGTGCATACCCTCCGACGACCTTCGTAAAAAACTACGTATCACACCAAGAAGATTACGGTATCTCTTTAGGGGTGGATATATAGACATGAGTGAAATTTCGAAGACAAGAGACATTCTAATCGGTTTCTAGAAACTTATTCCTAAGCCGGTTTTTTTTAGGTCTATGTTCGTTTGGTGAAAAATGGATGGATGCAAATGTTTTTTGAGATGTATCAAAGAAAGAAAGACGAGTGGTAATGAGAAGTGCAACAAACCTTGGGCAATTGACGTCCAAGCAAATGATCGGCAGTTTCCCCGTGGAAAGTGCGAAGTGAAATTTGAACGTTTCGAAGTTCCTCATCAGTTACTGACTCACGGAGGATTTGCCAAGCGAAGACCTGAAAAAATATGACTTCTAGATTTTCAAAAATGGGATATTCATGATGATTATCAATGGAGATCGTTAAACATTTCGAGATTCTGGGAATCAGACACATTTAGATTCGGTTTTTTTGATTTCAGCTTTGTTATGAAACACAGGAAATGGGCTTAGGTTCTTTGATATGAGAAAGGCAGTTCTGCTTCGAAGTATGTTTTCATTTCACCCCCTTCAACTTGTTTCCACTTCTTTTTTTCATTTCGCTACTTTATTTTTCATCTCTCCTTCCATTCATACCCCCCCCCCCCCCTCCTCTTCCAAATTCAGTTCACAAAAACGAAATATAGCGTCAAAACAGTCAAAACAACCATTCCATCTTCATTCTTACTCTAACACTCTTTTGTGGAAAAAATCTTGTTTCTGAACTGATAGACACCCACTCTTCCTCATGTAAATAGTAGGCAAAATTGAGAGAATTAAAGTAGGAATTGTCAAAAAACGCAAGAGTCAAGTGGTTTTTTCTGTATGTTTTTTCCCGTGTTCAGGATCGATTAAAAACAACGACGACATGAAAAAAAGAGTGTTCCCAGTTTTGAAACATACTTTTGGGGTTGTTTTTCTGTTTTTCCTATTTTTCCTGAAACTTGGAACAAAACTAGTTGTACAGTGGTGGAAAGGAAAATCAAAAACGTTGAAGGTCACCCATGAACCATTTCTGGAATAACTGGAAATTTGTTTTCAGAGAAAAAAGTTGGGCTTCTGACGTCTACCAAATGTCCCAATGAACAATTTTCAGCAACTTATTGCGAAAAATGTGATTATGCTACTACTTTCCAAGCCCTTTCTCACAGTTCACGGCCCCCGGTTCATTTCCCATTTCTTGCTCAAAAGTGCGCCGCAAAAACTATGTGTACATCTGCATGACAACACACACACACATACAAAACATTGGTAACAGAGGGGAGGTGCAGCTTTTCCGCGCGGAAAAGAAAACACCAAAGTTTGTCTGCCGCTGTATAAAACGAGAGGGAGGCATCTTGCGCAACACCCTCCCAATGGTTCTACCATATGTTTGCACACGCGCCTACTCTTGGGAGCCGTTGGATGGACATCAGCTGTTCGGAGAGGGTGAAAAGAGTTTCGAGGAGCGATGGCAAACTTTGCGCGGAAAGTTTTGACAGACCGGGAGGAGAGTCGAAAGGAAAAAGCTTGGTGGGCGCGGAAAATGGCAACATACCATGAAGTTTGGAATCAAAGATGGAGGGTGGAGGGTTTCCAAACAAAAAACTGGTTCCAGGGTTTGAAGCTGGAGAATTATATGGTCAACAACTATTACATCATATACTTTATAAGACGAACCGTTCAGTTTTACATGTTTTGAGATACTATCTTCTAGACCACAGTAAAGGTCAAAATTGAACCGTTTCTTAAACTGTTTCCATGCTTCTGTAACAATTTTTAGACCCTTTACCAAGAATGCTGAGCTAATCTTTTTTCTGAGTCACTGTTTCATAACTGTCTCTTATCTGGAAAACAGTTTGCTTGACTTTCATCACTCTTCTCAAGAGAAAAATATTTGAATAGACCGTTGGCACGAAAACAGGTACCTCTCCAGGGGGAAAAGTATGACTATTTGCTCTTTGCTTGCTACTTCAGAGAAAAAGAGCTCAACTGGGTCCTAACTGTTTTTCTCCTCGGAATTTTTTGTTGAATCAATGAATGGCAAATATGTGCACAGACTGTTTTTTGTGGGAAAAAAAACGAGAAATTGATGGATAGTGTAAAAAGTAAAATCAAAGAGCTCGAGAAATTCAGATTGTGCCTAATTATCCTGGTTTGATGTCGATGCAGTATGTTGAAACAGTTTGAACCGTTAAAACACGTGCAAGCCTAAATTATAACTTTAAACCGATGATAGTTAAAATTGCTGCTGTGGTCCAGAGTTAAGGTTACTTCAACAAAAATCGTGGGGTCAGGACTTCCATATCCTTCAATTTGACCAACCAGCAGGGAAACTACTTCGAAAACCATTAGATCCCTCTTCCCACTTCAATAATAATGATGACAACTATCCCACCTCAATCCCAGTTTTTTCTCCATTTCAACGTGACGTGTATGTTGATAGGTTTTCCCTGTCTTTTTTTCTGCTCTTTTTCTTGTTGCTCATACGGCGATACCGGTTCGTTAACCGTTTCTTGGTAAATATTTGCTATTCAATAAGCCCCTGACGTGAGCTTGTTGCGTGAGCCTGGAGAGAGAGAGGAGTTTGCGCCCTTCCGCTCAGCTGCCGCCCGGAGGAGAGCCCGCCAGCCAGATCGCTGACCAGAAATACAGCATACCTAACCGATAGTCCATCATCACGTGAACCATACATCTTCACAAAACCGGAATGTGTACAGGCGGAATAAAACAGCAAAAACGGTAGTTATCAAGTTGATTGAAATCAAAATCGAAATTAACGTTGGAATGGTGTGTGACAAAAACACTCGTTTTTTATCTAGACCCTCTTCAAAATGCTTGATCATCACATTTTGTTAGACAACCAACCTATTCAACCTGAATGATGACACTATTCCGTACGGCGAGACGGGATAGACCGCTCAACTAGGTTACGGTAGCTGCACTTTCATACGAAGAAAAGTTTTTTCCGTCTTGTCTCTTGTTCATTAGACAGAGAAAGATAGGACTTTGACCAATCTGGGTGGTGGGGTCTGGTTTTTTGAACTTTCTGTTGCTAGGAGATCGTCAGAATCCGAAAAAAAGATCCGTTGTTCTAGGAAATATCACAAGAATTTTCTTAATATCTGATATGAGTTGAACCGAAGTCTGATGTTCTCAAAAATTCCAGAAACCGATATTGCTTCCAAAGACTCATTTTAAAAAAAAATCAGCCCCCAGGGGTTCTCTTTCAGCTTACGTTCCCACCGACCAACACAAAAAACCAAAACACCTATTATTCAACACTCTCACACACACACATACACAAATTGATGATGGCAAATTGCACAGCCAGGACGCGTCGTTTGGCAACAAGGATACATTTTCCCATTTGAAAGGGTCAAAAACACGGTCAAAACAACCCTCCACTCTTTGTGTCAGTCAATCTTTTTCCCCCTTGCTTCGCCAATGGTATTCAGTAGTGTTCCATTCTATACGGTCTCGGTTGTCTTTGTTAGACGTATAAAAAATCACAAATATATTTTCGAAGCCATTTTGTTTTGGGAAAGAACCAAATCGTATGGTGAGTAGGTGCCCCCCTTCTTCCTCTTGTCTCCTGTTATGCTTACAATGATTGTGTATATTGTCAACAGGAGGAGGATGGCATCGCACTGTACAAAGGAAAGGAGAAAATAGAATTTCATGATAATATGAAGGAGGAAAAACTATTCTGGCACCGCTTCTCCTTTTTTTGTCGTATCATTCGGAGAAGCAAAAAACTAATAGTAAAAAAACTGAAAAGTTATGCAGATGATAAAAAATTCCGAATGTTTACTTGAAGTAAAAGTGAAAAGGGAGAAGAGAAGGATGGCAACAAATTGGTTTAGCGGCAAAAAGTGAAAATGGTTTTCTGGGTCACTTTGTGTGTGGTCATATGTCAATGAAACAAGTGTTTCCGTCTCAATTACCTTGTTCCTTTATGCAAGAACAGTTATAATAGGAGGTGATGGCTTGCGACTACATCAAAATTAATTGTCTAATTCATTATGACATGGAAATTCAGCTTAATTGACTGAACCTTATAGTTCAGATGGTTTCACTTTGTTAATCTGTTAAGCAACTTGCTAATCGTTCACATTGTTTCAAGATTCCCGTTAGTAGATACCCTAAGATCTCAAAGATTTGCTTGTTCGCAAACACGAGACGGTTTTCTCGTTTTTTCTTACCTACCCAAATCTCTACAAGATTTGAACACCTTCTCTTATTTCAAAAAAACATCTCAACCTCCTACTTGTTGAGGGTCATTTCCTCCTCCCCTTGGCGCCCATGTTTCATTCTCCGAAAAAAAAGAGGCAAACGATTTTCGAATCGGTTCGACAATAGCCATAAAAAATGAGATTGACTGGAGAAACCCCTTTTTTCAAAGTGCGGCGGACATATCCTCACGACAAAAAAACGATTGAACGCGTCACCCTTCGTTCGCCCTCTCACAAATTAGATAACGATCTATCACGGTGGTTGGAAGAATTAAGAGATATTTGACCCCCAAAAAACGACTGCCTTCGAAATGAAACTATTGAGTGAAGGTGAAAAAAATTCAGAAATACCTATATCTACGATAGATCTTTCCCAACAATTTGAAAAAGAACCTGATAGAACTATACCTTTGGTTGGGTGCTTTGAAAACTTCTGGCAGCTTTTTCAGCGGCTCTTTTCACTGCTCCTTCTGGGAATGGACCATCAGCAAGAACCTTCTCATCCTAGAATAGGAACTCGTACATATCATGAAATGGAGTGTCTAGATAGCTACCTCTACCTCGGTTTCCTTTGGTGACTGATTGGTTTGGCTTGGTTGGCTCTCATTTTCGAAAAGCTCTTCAGTGTCTTCTTCTCCCTCCATATCCAGATCACCGTCGGAATCTTCGGTTTTTATTTCAGTTTGAAATAAACTCTGAAATCAGTGATCAGTAACTGTGAGCCCTTCAACTTCTATAAAAGCTATCTATGTTAAACTGTACAGTCTTTCAAAATATCATCCTGGATTTTGTTTCAGAAACCATCAAAATGGTTAGGATCATATTTAGAAAAAAAAATATGACGTGTTCAAAATAGGCACTTGAAAACAAAATAACAAAAACCAGGTTCTTCAGAATATCGTATAGTCATAAATTTCACTTGAAAACTTCTTTAAGAGTCTAACCAGATTTGCGCATACACTCACTTTTAAAGAGCTTGTGGTTTTATCTGACGTTGAATTGGTGGCACTAGGTGTAAACGACTGAGGTGGTGCCTCCGAAATGACAGTTTGAGGGGGTGATGTGAAAATTGAGGGTATCCTGAAACAAGACATTGCCTGAACTCTATTCTCTAACACCTGCCAATTATTCACCTCTGATCAGGCAGTCTGGTAGCGAGCAATTCAAGTATAAGGCTTAATTTAAGGTCCATGTCATTCAGGCGCAAATTCATTGAATTCAAAATCGTCTTGCACTCGTTATTGTCAAAAAATGCAGCCAATGGGATTTGTGCCATCTGAAACTGGGTCGGTGTAGGTTGAGTTGTTGTGTGAGAGTTGGCCATAGGTGGTATCTATAAGAAGGTTAGGGTGGACATATATAGTTATGACATAGACGGACAGGACATCTAGATAGGCTGATTACAGTTATTTTCAAGTTTTGAAGAAGTAGTGATTTAGTTCCACAAGGACACACAACATCAAGTTGTAAAAAAAGAGCTAAAAGCTCTGAATCAAGAGTTATAAAAAAAAGAAGAAATCTCAAGAACAGTAACAGTGAAAACTGAAAAATGAGAATCTGATAACAAGGACAAGTAATTCAAAGACTGGACTGTTAGAACCCAAAAACTTTGAAGAGCAAAAAAATTCAGATAAAGAAGTCTGAAAAAAGGCAGAATGTTTTTTTCCAGACAATATTAAAGAAGATCATTGAAATGAAAATGAAATGAAAGTTGTCCCAGAGTAACCGGAGAGACCAACCCCTTTTCGATTAGACTGTCCTGCCTCTCCCCCAGGGCCGACAAGCCTTTGGGTGAAGGGGAGGTCTGGGAAAAGCGAGTGAGAGACAATAGCAAACTGTAGAGCGAAACGATAGAAGAGAAATGAAGTGGGCGGGGCTTCTTGCCTTCAACGCCAGGAAAAAAAATGATACCGTACTTCATTTTGCGGGCAGATCTTCATTGCCCCCCAGAGTCTCGGAAAGAGTGTTTGAGAATGAACCCCCCGTTTTTCAATTAGGCCCCTCCCCTTTGTTCGTTTTTCGTATTTTCAAAACACCTCCCCCCTCTCTCGCCACTCGGCATCCGCACAGTTTGTTCATGTGATCGGGTATGTTGAGGGTGTTCTATGGGAAGAATGAGCACATGAACAAAATTTCAGAACAGCTATTGAAGAGTTTGTGGATGAACAGCTGGAAATCAAATCTAGAAAAGAGGGGAGATGTTATGACAGAGTTTTGTATAGATTTTTTTTCAGGATTTGGACAAATAACAGTATTTCTAACAGAAAAAAATTTCATTCGATGGTTATCAGGGCATTTTTTCTTATGAATGTCATGTATAACAAACTTAATTACAACAAAGTACACAAATGTTTAACTTATTCAGCACACACACAACATTCAAAAACCAAGCCGAAAAGTTCAAGCGTTCTTGAACCAAAAATATGTTAGTTCAAAACTATGAAATTCAGATAAAACAAAAGTCAAAATTGAATATTTTATACCGTTCTGATCAAAAATTTAACAATATTTGAAAATAAAATGCGGTGCTATTCCAACAGGTCTGAGAAATTCGTATGGTCTATATTTTCCGTACATATGTTGGTGAATCATTTCTTGATGAAAAGCTTCTGTGCCTCCTCTGGTTTTTTTTACTTTTTGCCACTCCTCATTATTCCAAATTCCAATTTCTCATCTTTTGTTTGATATTGTTTTTTTTTGCCTTTTTTTTTCAGTGTGAAATAATCTGAAACAAAAAAAGCAAAACTGGAAGTTCCCTTCATCTTCTCACCCTCACCCACAGGGGTTCTTGACTAAGAAGGAAAACAACAAAAAAAGTGGAAGAGACTAACAAAAAAATTGACCGACCATCGAATTTCAGACACAAAAAAGAAACCTAACCAACTCGAATGAAATACAGGTTTTTTTCTTTACTCCATTCTTTTTTTTTCGATCTTTCAGACATTTTTTGTGTGAGCGTGTGTTGCAGCTACGTCCAGACAGGTTTCCTGGGAGAAAAACAGAGGAAATCGAAAAAAAAGAACCTCTTTACAAAATTTAAGTTTACACTTGGTCTCTATTGATAGGCCATGACAATTGAAAAAAAAATGTTGAAGTTGTAAATTTGGTTAACGTTGAGAAAAGGAATTGAATGATGGTAACAGTGACAAAAATATAGAAAAATGCTTCGATAAAAAAGTCACCATTTTTACTTGAAGAGAACGAAATTTAAAAACCCGCCAATAATAATAATTCATTTTTGATGAACGAAAATCTCTATGCAATTGTTTTGAATTCAAGCAGAACACTCGTTTGGACTTTGGATAGCTGGGATAAAGTAATATTATGCACAATTGACAAAAACTAGGGCTTGAAAACTTCTAATAATAATGAAGCGGTACCACGAACCTTCATTGCCATAACATCCCGCTGCGTAGGTACTGAAAGCTGCTAAACACCGCACGACTTTCAGTAATTTGTGAGCGGAGCGTCCTAGAAGCAAAAAGTTATGGTACCGCGAACCCCTGTGGTGTAACACACAGTATCCAGATGCAGTGTACAATCATTAAGATTAAGATATTGATAAGCTCCGTCAATTGAGCGCAGATTGCAGAATTTTCAAGATAACAAGAAAAAGCAGTTTTGCTGGGTTTCTCTCGAAAATCTTGAAATTGTTGTCTTGAGATGTTATTGTTCGAACAGAGCTGATGATTTCTCACTCTAAATAAAAAGTATGTCGATTAAAAAAGGACTGTTGTTTTTTCTCGTAGATTGAGATAATGGTGGGGATCCGTTCAAATTGATGCCCAGAATTTTATCCGAAGTGAGGGTACAAGCTTCAAAAACACAAGAAAAAAATCATTGTTAATCTATCATGGTGTTTTTTGACAGAGCTCGTCAGAACTTGAATTGAAGAAAAATATGGAGAAATGGACACACGAGATTGTACTTTAGAAACTTCGAGAGACCGTTCTCGCCTCAAGTTAAACTTGGAGCAATATAACGAAGGGATCACATATTCTCACCACTTTCTGAGCTGTTTAATCGAGTAACGTTAACACGTTTTAATTGGCATACTCTCTTAGAGTCATTAGAATGTATATCACAAACTGCTATCACATTTTGGAATGATACCGCTGGCCAATATAAAAATTCATTTTCAAGGGCTGCTACAAAATTCAAGTGCTCCTAAAAATTCTGCTGTTATGGTTTTCAAGTAGAAAGTATATTTCAGCAGGCGAAAATAGCATAGAAAACAAAAAACAGATTGAATTTTCGAAAAATCGTATTTTGCTTAATATCTGATAAATCACGTTCCAGTTCAAATTTTGTGATTTTGAAATTACTGTTCGGAGTTTTATAACTCCGGTCATTCCTTTGAAAAACTGGGAAATTTGGAAAACTGGAAAAAAGACTATCGCAAAGAAAAAAAAAGTAAGAATGCCCAATTAGATAGGAAAAATGTGAAAGTGGTTTCAAATTATCAATAACTGCTAATAGACAGTTTCCTAGACGATTGGAAAAATTTCCGAAATGATTATGAACCAGAAAAGTTGAATGAACCTAGATTCGCGTGTAATGAAAAAGTTGGAAAATGTGAGAAATGCAACTTTTTTGAAGCAGGCTGGCTCGAAGAATGTCAACGGGGGATTCTGAAGGTTGCCGGAGGATTTTGAAACCCCGCTGCGTAAAACCCAGCTTTTGATTAGTGTTACGTCTTTTGTGCACTGTTCTCTTGTTATCGAATATTGTTCTGATGACCTTTTTCCCAAAGTGTTAACAAGACAATGGGGTTTTTAAACCGTTAAACGTTAAAACTTTTATTGTCTCTTTGGAAAGCGGCCTCATTCCATGTTGACTAGAGTATCGTAATAATCAAGTGACGACAGCTCTCAGAAGTTACGGGTTCCATGACTTCTTGTCAGGTTGACCTGTTGTTGTTGAAGAAACCTGCCAACTAATGCCAAGGAGTTCAGTCGAAACTAATGCAAACATTCTTCAATTCATTGATACATAGTCGAATGTGAAAGAATTTTGCGTACAAGTATCGAGTAAACATTCTAACATGTACACTCATTCTCAAATATGTTTTGAAACATTTTCTAAAACGAATGCCCGATTTTTTCTTCTCCTCCACTCCTTCTTCAGATTTCCGTTTAGTTGAAGCAGAGAAATGGCACAAAAAGAGGAAAAAGCGTTTGGAGAAAGGGATTAGTAAAGATGGTCTGACGTGAAAAATAAACTTTTTGAAATATTATTTCTCTAGTTCCAAACATAATTTTGGTTACGAATTTGGAAATGCGATAGAATAAACTTTTGTTACAGCATGAGTTCAATGGGGGAATGTGTTGAGAAAAAGTGGGGTCCGACACGAGTACAGGGTAATAATCTGTGCAACATTAGTCTGATGTAGGTGAAAAGTACAACCTTTTTAATCAAATGCGTTTCTCGGATTACTAACAAATTCCTTAAACAAGGTCATGAACCATAGCCGTTCTATCTGTTTGTTTTCGATTATGTAATAGACAAGCCTCGTTGTGTAATAATTAGAACAATACGTGTTGTCTTGACTCTATTTGAGTTGAATGGTCTCTAACAAGGTTTCAAAATTGGACAGCCACTGGAACCGAGAAAAAAAATGAACGGTAACTAAAAGAATCAAAAATAACTTGATGGTTCAGGAAAGTTTCAAAAAAAAATTAATCGTCCTCTTTCATTTTCTTCACGTGTTTTTTTTTGGGTTTTTTGTTATTCCAACGCATATAAAGTAGAATGTATAGAGTAGCAAAAATGGGTGAGGGTTCCTAAACATTTATAACTCGGTTCAAACCCGAGCAATTGGTCTAAAAAATTTTCAGAACTCCCGATAGGTCTGAAACAAGATCCATAGATTTTGGTGAATGTAGTTAATATAAGCCATTCAGAAATTCCAGCCATCTGAGGATTTTCCAGGAAGTGGCAAAAAACATTTTTCTGTGATTGACGAATACTTGAGTTTCCAACTGTTAAACATTGTTGTGGTCCTAAACAACAAATTCAAGTCGTTTAGAAATGAAAAATACGGTGTCGGATACAGTATTTGAATCAATGAAAAAAAGTCTCAATCCTGCAAGATCCCATCGCAGACAAAAAATATGTAGGAAAAATAAATATAAAAAAAAATATATAAGTAGGAAAAATTTGAAATAGTAGAGTCGAATCTTTACCGTCCTGTGGAAATGGTTTTAACTCATCTATTGTCTTCTTTTCCTTCAACTTTCTCATATTATTTTCGATTGGAGGTTAAGTTGAACAGTTACATTCGAACGTGCAAATACAAAAAAAAACGCGGAAAAAAACCACTTTTGGCGAGTCTTAGAATCATTAAAATTTTCCCCCTTTCCAAGGACCATCCAATTTCAAAAACTTGCTAAAGCTCATTCAACTCAAGAAGAACCTGTATCTGTTGGTAACTGAATGAATTCACCTCTGAATTTGGAGCCGCTTTCCTCGGCGTATATGATTTCCTTTTGTTGACACCTCGAGATGTACCCTCACGTTTTTTTGGTTTGTCTGGAATGGTCTCCATGGTCCTGGAAGGAATATTCATTAAAGCATTTTCGAACAGTGAACACATATCAAGGTCCTCAAATATTTTGAAAACAAGAATTTTTCACTTTTTTGGAAATATTTCAATCAGAAACAAAAATCTCAAAAAATGATAACTTTTCACTACATTGAATTTGAATTAACACAGACAGAAACAAGTAATGCAACAAATGAAGAAGTTGAAACTCAGCAGACAGGTAATTGCCGATTAACCTAATTATGAATAGTAAGTTAATTACAAATTTGTTTGAATAGGTCGCAAGTACTAAACCAGCCTAACACATTATACATTTAACGAACTGAATATTTGAAAAAATCCGCTTTCACAAGAATTTTGAAAATGAAATGTTGAACACCATGAGATTATAGTCTACAAATGGAGTAGACGAACTGAGTTGAGTTCCTTTCTCACAGCAGACGTGTTTGTGTGGCACCACATATGGTAAGATGCCTAATTGTTTTTTTCTGTTTTTTTCAAAACTGTACATTTTTGAAAGATTTACTGCAGTTGGATATATGAGCGGGTCACAAAAACATGTTTGTGCAAGTAATACAGACCGTATTTTTGATAGAATACAGTGCGCCCAATAATGATAGGACACTCCCTATTCTGAGCTGTTTTGAAAAAACTAGAACATATATGAAAAATCTGACAGCGCAGATAAATTGTAATCAAAAATAACTCCTGGGCCAAACTTACGGACAAATCAAACATTTTCAAGTACCCGTACTGAAAAATACCATTTTTGGAGCGCGCAACAATGATAGGGCACCTTTCAAAAATTGGATTTTTATTCAAATTCCAGACAGGGAAAGTAGCACCGCTTGTTGTTTCTATTTGTATTATAAAAATTCACTATCAGTTTGAGTTTTATTTTTTTGATTCCTGATAATGGATGCTAGACGGGAGAACGTTGCCAAAATCCGGCAAACTTCACTTGTTGGCTAAACAAGAGTAGTCGAACGCCGTAGCTCTGCAATGTTGACAACTTCCGCCGTTTTGCAACCTGTTACCACACGACCCTGCTGTCCAGAACATCTGAAAGTCCTGAATTTTGTATGTTTCATGGAGGTGATCATGATAGACTCGAGAGAAGACAAGGAAACTTCGATAAGAAACATATTTGCTTCGCTATCTCTGATTCTCATGAAATTGTTCGTACCACTCTGATTATCAACGCTGTTGCGTTGAATGGTACATCCATAATGACAAAAAACCATCAGAAACTGAAAGCCCGTGAAGATTTTATTCGATCAGAGAATACCAAACGGCATTTAAAAGGGATGGCGAATCTCAACTGAAAGATTACACTACTTCGCTGATATGAAGAAAACTTTGCTACTAATTCACTGCAGAATAAATGATGATGAAAATGCTTTATTGCGAGTAACGAATGGATTACAAATTTTCGTAAAGTTTGTTGCATCCGCTTCTTCTATATTCTTGAGTCTTGGTTGGAGTGGTGTCCAAGCAGCACTTGAATCTGCTTCCAGTCATGCAGGCTCCATCCCAGACGACAGCACAGTTATGGACACAGAGATTATAGCAGGTCTGGTTGGAGTTGGTGGCAAAACTGAGCCATGGAGAGCAGTTGAGATAGTTTGGTCCTCCATTGACGGAAGCACAGTACTCTTGACAGATAGCTAATGTTACGGCTGAAAGAGAAGAGACGAGGCAGAAAGCGATGAGGAGACGGAAAATCTGAAAATGAGATTGGAAACTGGAAGAAATGAATTGAAATCGCCTACCATTGTTTGAAGATGCACCAGTGGTAAACTGATGATTTTCTCTGCTATCGAGCAGTCTATTTATATGGATTCATCCAGCTTCACAGCCAGACATTTTGGTCTGGATCTTTTTTGTTAACCGAAATCTCCCACAGATGTTCTGGTACTAAACCCACGCATTATAATATTGAGCATCGGAATTACAGGGCTCGCCCCCGTATCATATTGTATTCGATGCATCTCACAGCTGGAAGTCAATTTCATTGAGTGGGATGGGACAGTTTCAATAAGTGGGATGGATCTATCTCCTACGTACAAACAGAGAAAACAGCCTCTCACTGATGCTCTGGAACAAAATCCACGCAACTAGATAATACTCTTTCCAACTACTTGTGCAACGAAATCACATAGCCTATTCTAATGAAACATTCTGCACTAGATGTTTCTCACAGCAGGATATCCATTGAAATACGTGCCGTTGATTCAAGATGTGTTGTAAATACGGAGGATTGTTTCAAAGCATTGACGATTTGAACATGTTCAACGTGACAAAATCTATTAGGTTCATCATTTAAATACGGCTGAAGTATTTATTGAGGATTTCTGAAAATCCTGTGAATCGTCTACTAGTTTTTCGCGTGAGTTTTTGGCTTTCACTCACTCTAACTGGATCAGTATGAATAGATATCCAGCTGTGAGCAGGATCAAATACAATATGATACGGGGGCGAGCCCTGTAATTTCGATGCTTATCATTACAATGCGTAGGTTTAGCACTAGAACATCTGTGGGAGACTTCGGCTAACAAAAAAGACCAGATATATTCCATTTATTTTACTGTTTCATCCCACTCATTGAAATTGACTCCCAGCTGTGAGATGCATCGAATCCAATACGTTCCGGGGGCGAGCCCTGCAAGTTCGATGCTCAATATTATAATGCGTGGGTTTAGTACCAGAACATCTGTGGGAGACTTCGGTTAACAAAAAAGATCCAGACCAAAATGTTTCACTGTGAAGCTGGATGAATCCATATAAATAGACTGCTCGATAAGAGAGAAAATCATCAGTTTACCACTGGTACCTCTTCAAACAATGGTAAGCGTTTCCAGTTCATTTCTTCCATTCTCCAATCTCATTTTCAGATTTTCCGTCTTCTCATCGGTTTCTGCCTTGTCTCTTCTCTCTCCGCCGTAACATTGGCAATCTGTCAAGAGTACTGTGCTTCCGTCAATGGAGGACCAAACTATCTCAACTGCTCTCCATGGCTCAGTTTCGCCACCAACTCCAACCAGACCTGCTACAATCTCTGTGTCCATAACTGTGCTGTCGTCTGGGATGGAGCCTGCATGACTGGAAGCAGATTCAAGTGCTGCTTGGACACCACTCCAACCAAGACTCAAGAATATAAAAGAAGCGGATGCAACAAACTTTACGAGAATTTGTAATCCATTCGTTACTCGCAATAAAGCATTTTCATGAGCATTTATTCTGCAGTGGATTAGTAGCAAAGTTGTCTTCATATCCGTGAGGTAGTCCAGCTCCCTAGTTGAAATTTGTCACTCCATTAATACACCTTTTGGTGTTTTCCGAGAGTGAAATAAGACTAGAGATAATGGATCAGGAAATTGTTAGTTTGAGTGAACACTGCAAAAAATTCTACATATATGTGAAAACAATTCTGAATATATGTTATTCAAAAAATTGACTCGAGTCTATCTAACTCAAGTGGAACCAAGAAAAAGTGTTTTCTTGTTTTTTTCATTTCCTCGTAGATTATTCTGCGGATGTTGAATTCGTTAAGGGATGCCATATACATGGCTGCATTGGCAAGGCTGACAATCCTCCCTCAACTAAAGGCTTTCAGCGTTTCTACATCCATTCTCACTGAAATGAGATGAACAAATGCTTCTTTATACCAGAAATAATATTTCATTTAATGTTAATACCAACTTAGGTGAGAATACTGGTAACATTTCATTAAAATAATGGGAAGAATAGAAAAACCGTGAGGTAAGGTGGCAATAGTTCATCAGATTTCAATGCAGTTAGAATAGTAGAAAAACAGAACGAATGAGCAACAAATTGTAAGCAGAGAAAATGCGAGCAAACAGCCAACAAAGTTGGCAGGATGAATTTTGAAATAAAGATAGAAAAAAAAACAAAAAGGCATAAAAAATCGTTTTCAATTCGAATTCAGCAAGTCATAGCATTTGTTGGCAGCAAAATAAAACTGAAGAACGTCATAACATTAAGAAAATAACTGTTAACTGTCGAGAAAAGTCATGAAAACTGAGTTAGAAATGGGTGTGAGGAGATCCTGATGAATGACGTTCATAATTTTTGAATAGTTTGACAATTTGTTCATTTCACCAAAATTTCACGCACCATCCCCCACAACGCGTCGCTCAAGTCGTTGGGTTTGATTTTCTGAAAGAAAAACAATTTAACAAATAGTTTTACAGCTCTAAAAAGTGTATTACAATGCTTTTTTTCAAAGTGAATTGAATCAAAACTTACAAATGCGTGAATGGCACTCAAACGACGTAGTGCTTGCGCGTCGACTATCGATACGTCAAACAGTGGTGACTGGAAGGTTTTTAGCAAATCTTCAAATGCCCTGAACACTGTGTGCAGCGATATCAGAGTGTCCAAAGTTCCGTATCCTGACATATTTCGAGTTATTAAACGGTAAAATGTTCGTGTGATATCGAGTAGGAGGCTCGTAGAAATTTCCTGAAAACGTTGTGAATAATACTCTTGGAAGAATTTTCAATTAATCGGAATGTATGGTTCTCCGTGAGTTGAATAAACTCAAGCCGATTTTCAAAATCGAAAGCACTCAAGTGAGGTGTCGAAAAATTGAATGGACCCGCAAAAGATGTCAAAACGCTGGATGAACCCAAGACGAGTGCCTAAAAATTGGGGCAAGCTAAAAGTTCCAACGAACGGCAACTACACATTGAGGACCCGTATTTTCACGCTTCAGTAAAAAGGTAAAACCATTTTCTTTGCAAGAGCAGATTCTCATCGTGTCATTCTTATTAGTTGGTACTCCGGGTCTATTCAATTTTGGGCCTATACAAATTTTGGGTCCCGTTTTGGGTCCGTACAATTCTTCGACCTCTCTCAAGGGTCTATCCTGTTTTCGAAAATGGCTTGGGTCCATCCAACTCAAATAGAATTGAATATATTGACGAGAAATTGATGAAATAAGCATACTTGGAACGGGCCGGGCCGAAACTTTCCAAGTATGGAAATAAGCAATAAATGTAAAAACTATATCTTACATCTTCAAATTTGATTGGCCGCTGTCGTAACTCGGCATCGATTCTATCGTTCAACTTGTAAGCACGATCAATACCCGGTTTGTTCAACATAATTTGCAACGCAGTTAGAATCATCCTCTTGTTTGTGGTTGGTCTATTATCCACGTTTTGCTCATTTGTACTCGGTCGGGCACGGAAGCCATCACCCACTTTCCATCTGGATGTTGTTGGACCTTGAACTGGAATTTGAACTTGAACATTTCCGGTGTGGTCATCAAAATTGGTGTCAGTGACAGTAACTTCTTCTCTATGACTTCCATTTGAATCTCTATTAGACATATCCAGGTTTGGCTCACTTGTACCCGGTAGGGCACGGGTTTCTCTGGGCGTATACTTGAACATTGGAACTTGAACTTGGACATTTCCGGTGTGGCCATCAAGATTAGTGTCATTGACAGGAACTTCCTTCTCATTACTTATATTTGAGTTGCTCATGAATTGAACGTTTCCCGTGTCGCCATCATAATCGTTGTCATTGACGAAAACTTCTTCCACATCACTTTCACCAGAACTGCTTATAGTTTCCACGTCAATATGCTCATCATCATTTTCATCCTCATCATCAATCTTCTCAGTTTTATCTGAATCTGATTCATAGGCTTCCTCAACCCTCGCACTGGTAGTGCAAACTTGGTTGGTCGAATTAACTGCTTCTTCATCTACAAGATCGATTGTACTCGATTCAAGATTATTAGCATCCATCTTTGATTGCGTGAAAGCTGAACTTTCCGAAAAATCTTCTGCTGTTTGACAGTCTTTTCTAGGCGTTGAACTCATAGCAGTAGTAGTATTGTTGCTCTTTAATAAGGACAGTAGGTCACTTTCGTTTTCTTCAGCTGCTGACACAGGACGACGAGGAGATTTCCTGAAATAAATGTGTCATAATTGATAACTTTGAGGGCTATTTAGTCTCTTCATTAAGTGAATTGCTGGAAGAATGGGCCGCTGAAATGTAATCAACCTATGAACTGCTTCCACAACTATATAACAGGAAAAAGGTGTCGTGGCATTCGAACGTATGTAAGGCAAATATTAGAATTATGAAATTTCACAATTTTACTTTTAACTCACTTATGTGACCCGATATTCGCAAGAGTATCAGGTGAAGATTGAAAAAATAAGTGTTTCGTGGTACTAATGGTTGTATTTTTCGGTTTGATTACAAATCCTGCTAATTTCTCGAATTTTACTAGGGACCGGTCAGACATGACAATGGACTTTCAGTAAGTGAATGGTACCACTGGATAGCTGAGAAAAAATCATACACGGTTTTGTAATTTGTAGCTGCTACGGTACAAGACAAATTACTGTTAATTAGGCCTAACAAACAAAAATTGAATATTCATTTTGACGTCAACCATTCCCTCTTGTTTTTAATTTATTTTCACTACTGAATCCTACAGAATCTGATCTTTTGAACCTACGTAGCTTGACCTAGAGTATTCAAAGATAATCCGAATCACTGGCCACATTAGATGGAACTGCTATTCTGTTTTTGGAACCGTCTTTGTCATTCACAGAACCGACCGGGACTATCAAGTATTATGAAGAGCCCCGCTTTCTTTCTTCATACAAGCGTTGTTTTTAGCGTGGGACCAGCTCTCTCACCATGGGACCAGTTATTTGCTTGAAAGACCTCTCAAACCGGAAATATCACTATTTCTAAACAACCGGCAGACTGGAACCATATCAACTGTTCTAAAAAGCAAAAATCATAGCGCAGGTGACATTTCAGAAACATCTGCTTAGAGAATATCCTGCTTCACAACAATTGCCAGAATCATCCCACATCTCACAAGCTTGAGTTACAGAGCTACCCAGGTACAGCGCATTAATTTCTTGATGAAAAAAATTCACTCACTTGAAAACGACACCAGGGGACGGCGACCTTTGTCTTTTTTCTGCTTTAGTCGCTCGAACTTTTGGTTTACCGCCTGGTATCTTGACCATCTTTAGTTTCTTCAGTACGAGGTCCTTCAATGGTGTTTCAAAGTATGCAACTCTCATTCTTCGAAAGATGATTTTTCCATAATGTCTGAGTCTGAATATTTTCTCATTTTATATGACAGAAAAATTCAAATATTACGATGTCAAATGTGCTTTGGACACTGGAATTTGTGTAACGAAGAAAACTCGGATTTGAAGAACACCATCATTGATTTTCTTAGTTACATCTTTGTACGTCAAGTTTTGAAATCTGAAAATTCGATTTTTCAGTGTTGTAGAACACATTAAGTGCTTACTCTTTGATAACTTCCTCTCTCTGATTATAGTTGGGGAACATGATCAAGAACTCATCGGCCAACTCTTCCATCGTCAATGGAAGAAATCTTGTGGTTGCGACAATATTCAAAAAAGTGAAAATTTGTTCGCCTGGAATGCTCAACGCTCGTGACTGAAATTCGTTTTTTTGTATTGATTTTTGATAGAAATCTAGCTACTTTATCCTCCGTTCCTAAAACATATTTACGGAGAGCACAGTATGTTAGAAGGCCATTCTCGTCTGCTTGAAATTTGCATTGCTTGTATAACCTGAAATGTTTAATTTTCGAATTTTTTCTCATGGGTTCATATTTAGTAGAATACAATTCAAAGTAACAAAAATTCTGAAATTGTAGTTAACATCCTTTTTAGGTTTGATAAAATTACTCACTCCATCCAAAATGTCCGATTTGGTGAGATTTTCAAAAAGAAGAACATCGTCACTTGCTCCCTAAACGAAAAACCAAACATCGGTCCAAGTCCATTGGCAATGTACTGGAAAGCTCTGTAAAACACGTTTTTTTTAAATCAATTAATATCGTGTTCCAATTTCCTAGTCGACATTCAAAAGCACTTACTTTGCATTCAACTGATCCACATTATGTCTACTATTTGAAGAAAACTTGTACTGGCTACATCGAATCTTCAGCTCTGAGAACATCAAATCTTCGCACGTTTTGTCACGGACAAACTCGAGTAGATCTTCAACTTCTGCATACGACCACGGGATGGGATTGAGGTCAGAGTGGCTGAAATCATGTTGAAAGTTACTGGGAATGTAGAGGGCAACGAGGCTGTCAAATCACGACTAAAATCGTTTTTCAAAAGGATCAAGCTATCCGAGACTATAGTTGTGACGGGCCAGCCCGACCCGGTTCGCTCGGTTCGCCAGTTACCGCAAAATTTGAATTTCATTTTTCAATATCGAAAAATGAGCTAATTGTAGGCTACTTTGTGTAAATGTCACATATTTCGCATGTTGGGAGTAGTTTGAGTAGTTTGAATCACGAATCAGCCAAACATGAAAATTTTGTGTTTTTTCCATAATTTTGGGGTAAATTTTCAAAAAAAACTTTCGGTGCGGGCCGAGCGGGCCGCGCCTTGAATTTCACAAGTATGTCCGAGACCGATTTATGGCAATGAGAGAATGTGAGTAAGTTCCTCAGATTTACAACCCAAGTTGTTCGGAATCCGTGAGAGATTCCCCAATGGATTCTTACAAGTTGATTTCAGCACATTGACGTACTGCATATTCTACCATACTATTCTTAAAAAAAACTCCCCCACCTAGCTTCTGGCTGCACTATTCACAAAACACTGCCTAACTCATAGGAATCCCGATGTTAGGTGGTTCAACACTTACTTACCCTTTTGTCTCATTTTCTCTGTGCAGTGGGGGACCAAACTTTTGGCTTCCTGGCACAAATTTTACAATAGTATAGTCATCGTCTAGAATCAGCCCCATTGGAGGTTTGCTTATTCTCCGTATTCTGCAATTCATTGATTAACAAGACTGGAAATGATAGTACTGCAATCAACTTACTTCTGACGTGTTGGCAAGTCCAAAGGTGTTTGTGTGAGGTACAGCAACTTGACTCTGACATCATTTCGGAGATCTTCCCCATCGGCTATTTCTAGATTGTATAATGGAATCCTGAAATTCTATTGGTTTTCGTAACACTCACAAAAGTGAACTCACTTATCCAAGATTTCCGTCATATTAGGGAAATAACGGTTACCAGACAAATGCAACTTGGTTGCGATTTCTCCAATCGACATTGGACGAATTGTGTCATGTGCCAGGTTTATCAGAAATTCGAAATAAGAATCCAATGCACTCGGGTCAGGTACTGGTCGCTCCTCTGGTGGAATTACATCTTGCTGTCTCAAAGCTGAATAGTTTATGATCACATTCGGATCTAAGTTTATTTTGGCTGAGGGACTGAGTCTCCAAGTACTCGTTGATGACATTCTATCAGAAACAAGCATTGTTCTGACAGATTGACAGTTTTTCTGAAAATCGAATTTTTTTTTGAAGAATCAAGTGAGCGATCTAGAATAAGAAGTTGAAGGACAATAAACCAAGGTATTCCTAGTTGTATTAATTCAAGATACTTTTTTTCTGGGTTTTTAATTCGCGGGTGATTCCAATTTTCAGCTACCAGAAACTGGCTCTGGTTATGAGCGTTCATTACTACTAATGAAAAAATATTTTTTTTTTCTCAAATTCAAAAATTCAAATCCACCTCCAACATACGCTTAATTTCGTTACAACAACCGATTAACCTAACGTGTCAACAAGAGAAAATAGTGTGTCCACACCAACTGGCTATCGGTAACCATTACACAGAATGACCCGCGGAGAAAGGGAGAAGAGCGCCGGGTGGCATGAAAAGAGAAAAGAAAAGAGGAGGCAGGAAAAGAAAATGTGTTTTCAACATGTTTTTGGAGCTTTCTTCTTCAATTGGATAATACATAATGAGTTGGAAATGAATAATTAGTAAATTGGGAAAATAATCTTGAAACACTGTGCAAATGTTTCAATCTGACCATGATTAAAAAAACCCAATTTTTTTTCTCTATTCCTCCATTTTCGCCCTGTTTTTGGCTCTTCCGTATGATTTCCTTGACAAAACTGTGAGATTATTGTCGAATCCGTGATTTTCTGTACAAACTATATCTGATTTCTTCGAGAAAAGAATTAAAAATAGGAAAATAGGAGGAAAACACGTAAAAATGGGTACGAATTCTCGCAGCTACTCTCGTTGTCTGCCCCTTCGTTTTGTTTGTTCAACAGAGCGCAATTGCTGTGACGTAACGGGAAAAGAATTAGTTTTTGGAAAGTGAATGAAGAAAAGCATTAATAAAATAAGAAAGGATGGGCTCTGAGAAATTTCATCCATTTTTTCCATAGGAGCGAAAAGAAAATGAAAAGAAAGTTGTGTTCCGTTTGTTTTGAAATGTTAATGTATACATTTTCCCATGCAGGACCTTGTTCATTAGGTTTTCAACAAACTATTTGCTCTATTCCTTCTGAGTTCTTCGGTTAAGATTTGCTAAGTCCCAAAGCCGTGTACTTTCAGGAAAAAAAAACGAAATTCTGTTTCAAGTGTGATTGTTTTTGCAGCAACTAACTCATTTTGTTCTGTTCATTTCATCAAGGAGAGTGGAAATGGCAAACGCGTGCTGACTTTAACCGAAAATTTGGGGGAATTTATAGGCTAAATATTCTCCGATAATGAGAGGGTTCCGAGGAGGAAACCGAGAGAAAGAACACATCAAGCAACACAAAAGGAAGGAATGACCTTTCTCTAGATCGTGTTGCGATACCGGTGTGACTTGTAGAAGAAATAGAAAAAGATTGAAGAAAGATACGGAAAGAACAGTATAAGAAACTATTTGGCAACTAGGAATCAGGGACCACTAGTGACGTCTTCTACAATGAATTCGTCTAACTATCAGAGCTGTGCGGGAGTGAAAATTTGATAAACGGAAGTTGAAAGTCGCAAATGAGATTTCTGAAACGGAACTAAGAAGTCAGAAGTCAGTAATGAAATTGCAAAAATTTGGAGCTCAAAATTGACTTGAAAATAATAATTATGTGAAAAATAAGATTCAATTTTTTTCATGACCGAAAACTTTCGGCTTCCGTCTAAGCTTTGTCCTTTAAACCAGAAATCGGAAGTCCGGAAGTCGGAAACTCGCACAGCCCTGCTACCCATGGTTTGTTTCGGATTGTCTTGAGGAAGTTTGGGCCAGGTTTGGAATATCTTTCCTGGTGGCTTACGGAAAAATGGTCATGCTACCGAAGAATCAAAAAATTTTTTGACCCGTTCTTCCGATGCAAATAAATCTCAGTTTGTTCAAGCAAACACAATAAAACACCAACGTTTTCATTTACGCAATAATAAACTTGCAAGAAAGGAAAAATCGTATGAAATATTCTACAAGTTTGGGATAGTTGCTCATTATTACAGTGGTTTATTGGAGAGTCTTCAAACTGTTTTTGGGGTTGTTGGGGTTGTTGGGGGTACTGGGGTTATGGTAACATAGAAGCCACGGAACACGGATTGGTTATCGGATATGAATTGAGCCCGGAGAGTAGGTGTTTCTGTGTAGAATGTGCTAGCCGAGATTTCATATCCAGTGAAGCTGAAATTTTTAAAATGTATCATTAAGCTATCCAGCTTATGAAAATTAAAACCCAGTTATGTGAAAAATACAAAAATTACCTTGTAATCAAATTATTTGAAGCGTCATAGAAATTCAAAAAATCTTTTCCTGCTTCCAATTCAAAGAATACTTGAACCGTCATTCCTTGGAAACCCTGAACAAAAATATTCTAAGTTTAACACATATTTTCAGGAACTCACTGCTGGCAAGTTGTATGTATGAGCATTGTTTGCAAAATTGCAGTATCTTGCTGTTTGTCCAAAATATGGATCATGAGTTTTCCATGTTTCTGTTGGGTGGAATGGTCCAGCATAGTTATACGGCTCTTGGAACAAAACATATTTATTATCGGGGGAGTTGATTATTGGGAATGGCGGACACCCTGAACAAAATTAGGTTAGAAATCGTAGAACGAAACGGATTGTCTGAATCAGATATAATGTTTTCAATAATTTAGTTATAGGAACCATTTTTTAACACTCACAATAGTTGCTACTTGATCCATCGTTGAAATAGAATGGATTGACAAAAGATGCGACACCCGTTTGATCGGTTTTCATGGTATTTATAGCATTATACCATCTGAGATCTGATCGAAGTAGTTGACTTTGCTCAGAAGAAGACAAGTTGTATCCAACTACTAATAGATCAACGCCCTTAGCTGAAAAATTTCGTCTAACATCATCGGATAAAGTTGCACCAGCTGTCGGCCTGAAAAAAACTGGTTTTTTATCACTTCATCACAACTTTATTTATGGTTAAAGTTCTACCAATAAACATTCATGTGTATTTGATGGATTTTTTAACTTGTGTTCATCATTTTCAAGATTTTTACTGTTTCTGAATGGAAATTCTGGCTATTATAAAAATAAATTATCTGGTTATTTGAAGGTTCCCTTCTTTTGACCGTTTTTCAAAGTTTTTCAGTACTTTTTCTTCATTTACTTCTCAACTTTTCTTCAAAAACCATCATCAGGATAGAAACCGTCTAAAATCATAAAAATCGAAGGGAAAATATGGGTTTCAAATATCCAGATAAACCTAACAAAGATCACCAAAAATACTGGTCGATAGATCAAAAGAAAGATGAACATTGGATAAAAAAGACCAAAATCAGAAATCGCCTATTTTTCCCCCTGGAGGTTTTTTTCAAAATTGAGAACGCTGAACATAACTAATAACACACAATAACAGGGCTGGACTCATCTCAGAATTTTCGTGAGCCCTTAACATCAGTCCTGAATTCTGTATACAGGGAAAGAAAGTCATTTATTTTTAGGTTTTCTTTGTTTGTTTTGTCAATTCTCTTTTTTTCTGCATATTGAGAGTAGTATCGCAACCGAAGTAAATTGATTCATGATAGTAATTCATAGTTTTTGAACTTTTGTACCGAAAATAACATCAAAAAAGTAGGAAATCATTCAGTAACATAGTAGTTGCACACTTCCTTCGAAACAGGCGTGTAAAAGTTGTTTTTTGGTTTATCGAGAGTTTTCTAACCAATGTGATCCGCTGATATAATCCACTTAAAGTTTTCGGTCGAAAAAGGTCGATTTCAATATAAATATTACCCATTTCGATGGCAAATCAAATAGTTCTGTCCATTTCTAGTTGTTTTTTTCTCAATTCATGGCTGTCTCTTATCTGGCAGGAAAACATCGAATTTCTACTGATCATTTCTAGTTTTTTGCTTCAAAATCTCGAAATTTTAGATCCCTTGCTCTGCAAGTTGTCTTGGTCCGTCCCTAGCCCGACTGGGCCAATGGTTTGGACATGTATGACTTGTATGTCAACATACCAAGTTGCCTTTTCTTTTTATCGCTCACATCATCTATATTTGACTAAACGACTCACCACTCGGCAGTAAGAAGAATGATTGATCTTTGCACATTCCTTCTGCTATCAGCAGTTTCGTTCTTGTTTACTGTGAATGCCAGGTCGACCAAATTTGACAGTGCTCTAAAATCAATTGATCATTCAACGCATTCTTCTGTTATCAGTGTCACATGCATCTTGCCACAAGACACTTACCCGACTCATCAAACCACACCTAAGGAATAAATCGGAAATAGTTTTTTTTTCAAACGAAATCGATAGTGTGTACCACTTACGTATCAATATTTCCATCGATAGTCACACCGCTGCGTGGGACACTAGAAATCACATCACCCGCTGACATTTCCCAAATCTGAATAGAATGAAATATTAACTTAAAAATGCAATACGAACCGGGCCTTTCAAAGAGTAGAATGGGAAGTATGGAGTCAAAGTACCCAAAGAAAGTCTTGTTGAACTGGTGCTGCTGGCATCAGTGGTCACGGCTAATAGACTAACAAAGTTGATGGCAATCGCATTTAGCTAAAAATATATATCATATTTATTCAAATTGTGAACGCAGGATAATTTTTAGATCTATCAGTTTACGGATTTATCACCAACATTGTTCAATGCAGATACTCCTCCACTAGTTTTCTGATTGATCAAAATGAAAGCGTCATGGGTGATAAGATATGGATCATGTTTGAAGTTTGGGTTGCTGAAAGTTCTTGTAGTTGGGGCAGCAGTTGTAGTGATTGGAGCAGCACTAGGCTGGAGGCCAGGCACAGCTTTGATAACTCCATAGTAAACATCTGAAATTTTCTTAATAAAATAGTTTTCAGTCATCAAAATTACTAGCTGCTCCTGCGGCTTGAGTGTATCTTATTGTGATCCTTGGTGATGAGCTTTTGATCAGACTTTTAGCTGAGCCACTAAGAACGTTTTCGCCTTCTTGGATTCTAGAAAATATTTTTGTGGAAATTGAACCGGCATATTTTTGAATTATAACTCACTGAATAAGAAGGGCACTGCTGTCGTTGGTGGCGCCATCGAAAATCTCCACAAGACCTCCAGAATTAGTTGTGGTTCCCCATTGGAAAGTCAAACCCTGAACTCGAATCAAGATTAAGATATGAAAATAAATTCAACTAACTGTCCATCCATAAGTATCATCTCCACTATACGCTGTGTAGGAGCAGTTTTTTGCACAAGATGAGAAATCCGCGGTTTCGTAAGCATTGCTAATGGCGGCCGACTTTCCAGTGTAGTTACTGGTTTCGTAGCATTGACAGCTTGCGATTGTATCTAGAAAAAATTGAGTACTTGAGGAGAAAAGAACACTTGAAACCCAAAACTAATCAATTGAAAACTGTATTGCTCATAATAAAACTAAAAGATTCTTCAATTTTTTTCATATACCTTTCACTAGCACTGCTAGTACAAGCACTGCAAACTTGTACATCGACACCTGTAAATTTCACTCTTAGGAAAAAAACGGAGAAACCTCAAACAGCACAGAAACAAATGGAAAATTCCATGGTGAAACCCACATCCCACGATAAGAGCGGTTTCATTTTATGGTTGGCAATTAAAATTCATTGAAAACTCGGCCTTCTTATCAGTTTTCAATTCCTTTCATTTTTTCGCTCTTCTCTCAAAATTGGTTCATGGTCTATAGAGGGGGTTGAAAGGGTGTGGTTGAAGCACAGTTCAAATTTGATTCAACATTTATTTCATTTCAAAATATCAATGTGCATCTAATCAAAAAATCGAATGAGCAAAAAAAAAGTTATAATCCTTTCTTAAACCGCTTCACAAACACAAAATCGTCCTTGATATGATTGTAGAGATCGTAACTGAAAACAAAAATGACGATGGTTTATTAAGAGAGAGCTTACTATTTTGAGATTTCATTTTGATCGAACCCGTCAGTTTCTTCCATATTTTCATTTTCAATACTGTCATTGTACCATTCATCGTTATGCTGGTTCCGAATGGCATGTTTTATATCCGTTTCGAATTCTTTCCAGTTTTGTTTCCTTTTTTCGTA
The DNA here is from genome assembly GCA_000143925.2 of Caenorhabditis brenneri. Classification (NCBI taxonomy): domain Eukaryota; kingdom Metazoa; phylum Nematoda; class Chromadorea; order Rhabditida; family Rhabditidae; genus Caenorhabditis; species Caenorhabditis brenneri. The sequence goes on along the minus strand of GL379828.1, from coordinate 677,106 downwards.
TGCGTAGTAGGGCCCTGAATGGAAAATCACTGTAATTAAACTTGTATTAAGAATAATTAGAGTCAGAACATGTTGATAACAAATATCAACTTACATCGTGCACCATAATTACTCGCAACAAAGTTTTGTTCTCCCAAGCGCATGTAGTTCTTTGGAGCACGAATAAAATTGTAAGCCACAATTGTTGAGTCGCTTTTCGGATGTTCCGAGACACTCTTCTCTGGTTTTCTGTTCTGATCCAAAAAGTGAGAATAAGTCTGCCCGAAAATCGTGTGTAATTTAGAATATTTGTAGACTGGGTCTTCTTCGTCAGATGATTTTTTGATACTATGAAGAGAATTGATAAGAAATTCTCTTGGAAAATGAACATAGTCAAGGTCTGAAGAGAAACAAATTTCAGATTTTCTATAGGGTTGTGTAAAACTCACATTTCCATTCAAAAGTTGTCAGATTCACTCTTTTCAAAAACACGATTTCGTCAGGAATATTCTTATGAAACTGTCGAACATCTTCCAACATCTTCACTCCTGTATTAGCCTCAATTTCCCATCTTTTTCTTTTGTTCAATGAATATGCTGTCAATGGAGTCAAATCAATAGAAAAGGAAGAGCTCATAGGATCGAAGTCAACTGGTGGCTCTCCTTGAAAATGAACTGATTTGACGAGGACACCTTCCGTTTTCAAGTGAGCCATTCCAAGACGAGCGGAAGCATTTCGGACGATGCGTGGTTGGAATATGCAGTTTTGATTTTTTATCCTTAATAAACACATTATGTTGGAGCCAAATGATAACTTGTGAAGATGAAAAAATGGAGAGTTCTGGTCACAGCTGTATTTGAAATTTTTACAAAACGAAAATGTGTTCGGGAGACGAAATTGCACAATGATATTTATCCTAACCCATAACTGATTTAGAATTGAGCAAAAACAACAAAAAACGAAAATACTCACCAATAATATTCATCCTCGCTGTTTTCGAACATTTGCTGCCGCTGTCCCCATTGAAGTTAAGTGCGATTTTATATAGATGAGTTGAGAAACATTTCGTAACACTTTTTATTTGTTGACATGTTAGTTTTTGAGAAAATATCATGAAACTATCTGACGAGTTCCAAAGTTGGTGAGGAAATCGAGTGATAACTATGATTCATGCAAAATGTCATTTTCTTCGATGAAACATGGGGAATGTTCAAGAAGAAACGTGAGCATAATTCGAGTTGAGCGGTGTTCCGTGAGAAGGAATTAAGAGAGTCCTTCATCAAGTGGATCACTTCCAACTGTTAAAAGTTCTTTGGAGTTAGGGCATTGTAGAATGAACCGTGATTAGAATACCTCGGGAGTTCAAATCGTTTCACATTTCCATGTGCGGTTTTTGATTTTCTTTTCTCTAAATAAGAAAAACCAAACTTTCAAAACTCTGGGTCCACTTCGTTCTGCAAAAATTCAAAATGCCCATGCCGTAATTAAATCCGGTACACGATACGATGAACCCTTGCAATTCTGAAGTCAAAATTTCCAATTATATGGTCATCCGGTCGCCCAATAGACAATTATTTTCCATAAAGCCCAATGTGTATGTAATATTACAAAGTGGGAACCGATTGAAGGTTTTCAACAACAACAAGTTTTCCATATGAGTTATAATGTAATTAAAATTGTCAGGCTTGCATCATTTTCAGTAGGAAAACACTTCTGAATGCCTTTTTGATATCTAATTCTACTTGGAAGCCTTGTTTTTGAAAAATGCTATCAAATTTCACAAAGTTATAATTTGAACCTATTAATTTGGTTGTTTTTCTCTTCCTCCCCGGGGACATCCTTTTGTTTTTCTTGTATGCTCCTTCATTTCACCCAGCAAAGCAAGAGCAGCATCAGAATAATATACTAATCTGTTATTCATCCGGCTACAATGTTGTCAACTCAAATGGTAGAGAAACGTTCTGACCGCGCGCGGACATTGCAAATCGATCGGAGAGGAACCCGCCGGCCGGCAGTTGCCTGCAGAAGGTTGCACGTCACGTTTCTTTTTTTCTCTCCCCTCTCCCTCTCTTTTCCTCTGGTGAGCGTTTGGTGAGTTGCACGTGAGCGGACAATTGTACGCACACTCTCCTTCTGCCCCGTCACATTTGTCAAAGACACGAAACACACAAGCGCACACTCAACATTTCCCCACGCATCTTCTCCTCGACGGACGGACGGCCTCTCGCCGGGCACAAAGAACACTGAAGGAAGTGAGAGGGTGCAGAGAGAAAAGAATTATCCCCGTCTCTAGAGTGAGAGAGAGAGAGAGCGCGAAAAGAGAATATTATCATAGAACATCTGAACCCACACATATTTTCGTCAGATAAATCAGCAACCGGTGCAGGATTCGATATGAATGATAAAGTAAGTATTTGATAAATCAGTGGAGAATTCTCATAAAAACAAAAAATAGCTGTCGAGAATCAGAAACAATTTAAATATGTTTTTTCTGAATAAAAGAGAAAAATCATCCTGATTGCCAAAAAAGTATGAAAATAAATAAATGTTTATCCCAAATTATCAGGACGGAACCCCGGGTGGTCAGCCGAACCAAGGACCGATGGACACTACGGGAGGCAAGCCATTTTATGGAATTTCCAACGGTAACACCGGAAATGGCCTCACAATCTGTGACAAAGTTGAACAGTTGCTCGAAGGAATATCCAGGGTGAGAACAAGGGTTCTTAAGAACATTCAAACTCTACCAAATGACCAAAAATACTCCTCCGCGACCGTTCGAACGCGGTCATACTCCAATATTGGAGAGAAGAAAGTAGTAATACTCTAATTTTGAAAAGAAGAGTCAAATTTCGAAGAGAATACTCGTTTCTGAACCAATTTCGCCACTTAACTATCCCAAAATATGATTGGGGTTAGGCACCAAACTTTATTACCTAGAAAAACAGCACATTACAAAATCAGGCCTGATGTAAATGCGTGGTTTTGCATGTCGAGCGCCTAGCAACACCATTGAGCTGAAATAAGACGTTTTCCAGTATGTATATTAATGAGTATGTTCTGTTTGACTATATTGACTTGTTTGATTTTCAGGACACGATTCAACAACCGGACAATCTTCCAGCCAAAGGGATGAGTAGCACGACGCAGCCTACACATTACGAACCCAACTACGGAATTGTTACTAGAAGTGACGCCGAAATCTCCGAGACAGTTCGAAAGTTTTTCGAAGAAGATGCAAAAGTGAGTTCAAATGCCGGGAACAATAGGAAATCAAGTGATCGGTGTCGTTGGGCCACCGTGAGCTGAAGGCAGTTACAGTTGTCTTGATAACAACGGCCCACTAATTGCTAACAAAAATTGTGTAGCAGAACTAATCTATACTGAACAATAAGAGCGAAAAATATCACTCTGTCAAACGGTTTCGCAGGTGTATTGCGTGTTAGAACCATAGCAATACACAGTAACTTCTATTGACAACTCTAACTTGGCTGATTTTCAGAAAACTGCTCAACATGGTGGTGATCCTATCATTGAAACTGCAAAGGAGAGAAATACTTGGACCCCTCCTCCTCATAACGGAATGATCCGAAAGAAAAAAATCCCTGCTGTTAGATACGAGGATCCATTCCAGGTATGAGAAACGTGCTTATTGTTCTGTTTAAGAAGGATGGGCGGTACACATACGCCTAGAACTCAAGTTTAGACCCAAAACTGTTTTTGATAACTATGAATCAACATATTCGGAGCTCAAAGTTACGGGCTCTGAAACTAGAGTATCACTTTCTTCTTTATGAAATAGCAAACGACAAAAATGTTGGTCGAGATACTGGCTTCATATTTAGTGGCTTCATATTTAGCACTCTGACAACCTTAGGAAAATTTGAAGAAAAGAACAAATGAAGTTATGAAAAGCTATTGAAAACTCAATTCTCTATTTGGTAACCGAATCATCTCATGTATAATTTTCAGGACCTCGTTCTAGACTTGGGAGATCGACCGATTGAAGAATTGGAGCAAACCAGTCAATCTACTAGGATTGATAATTTTTATAAAGAACTTGAAAACCCTGATTACAACAAATCTGAAGGCTCCAAGCAGGTAAGACAGGAAGCATTTGAAGTATGCAAAGTTCATTAGCACCATTAAAAAAATCGCCGTGGTCGGCTCTGTTAGTCACCAAGTTTACGGTTTGAGCACTGGTAGACTTGAGAGGGAGCGAACAAAGACGGCGTTTAGAATTTCATGTTGGAAGCAAAAATTACTCAAGAGAAAAATTATTCACATTGAGTTGTTTATCTGTTTGGCTTCAGTTTTTGAGTGCGTTATATTCATACCGAAACATCAACTGCAAAGTATGGGAGAGCAAAAGCTACTAGAACAGAGAGTTAACAGTGTGTGTGCTGAGGTAAAAGTTGGCTGATTTCATATGAAGGCCAAAGATTGTGGACCGCTCCAGTGTGCCAATCTCTCAATCCTTCCAAAAGTTATATTATAAGCTTACAGTACGTAGCCAAACTTTCCACGTGTTCAATAGCCACGCTTGCCTGTCTGGAATGTCACGCAAAATTAACGAAGCTTTTCGACCTACACGTGGCTTTCCGTCATTCCAGTAGACTTGAATATTCGCTTCAAATTCATTTTCTCGGGAGTCCCTGCGCTTTTAGAAAAGTTTGCCTACGTACTATACCTTTCTAATACATTTCTGCGTTTTGGCGTGGAAGGCTTTTTTGAAGCCGGAGTCAAAGTCATAATAAAATCTCAACTACTCAAAACAAAATGAAAGCAAAAAAACTCACAGATGGTTGAAACGATACATGTGCAGAGTAGATGATTATCAGATTTTTTGGACTGAACCAAGACGGTTGTTTTTCCTAAATAAAATTTTCTAAATTCACATGCTGGACTTTTTGTATCATGATGATTTTCAGAATACTACTCCACGTCGAAAAGGAAATGGAGCTCAACAGAACAAGAATAGGGATAGCTACGAAATGTATGATATAGTCCCGACCAATTACATCTTGAAGAAAACTGCGTCGTTCAAGAACTCTTCAGTACTTAATAGAGGACAAACGGTAACTAAATCGATTGTATGCAATGTGGATCAACAGACGGACAAACCGGAAACGAAAGATGCTATGCAACAAACAGACGTTGTCAAAAAGTATCACCGGGGCAGAGTAAGATAACAAAATAAGAGAAATAACCTTTGATATGTTTTCAGCGTTTTTCTGAGCCATCTGCATTTGATCTTTCCCGTTCGGATATCACAGAGCTTCTGCGAGAGAGCCTCAAGTTACCAGCAGAGACATTGCTTGAAAAGGATGTTCAAAACGTTCAAAAGGTATACACTATATTCATTAAGATAAACAAAACAAGGAGCCTTCACTAAAAATACACAGTCATATAGATCCACGTTGCCGACATACTTCTGTTATCAGTGTGTTCGTGTCGCGGAACTTTTAACCTTCCCCGCTACGACACTCAGCGCCTAGATAACTAAAATTCTGACAAATCGAGCGGTCTCTAGCAGTTTTCAGTGCTTGCGGAGTCGCGTGTCGTAGCGATAAAGGTTCATTGTACTGCGACTCCATGCTAATCAAAAGTACTTTGTTAAACGAATTTCCGACCGATACACAATCAAACTAATTTTCCAGGGAGATCATCAGCCAGCTGGAGACAACGGCATGGAAGTTGAGAACATTTCGTTGAATGGAAATGGAGTAGAGGAAGAACAAAAACAGGAAGAGCAGAACCTTCAACAGGATGATGAGATGAATGAAACGGGAGAGGAAGATATTTCGATGGAGGTGAGAAAAGATACTTGATATATCAAACAATTTTTGTATTCTTTTCAGGCATACTCCCCGACCATCTCAGAGCGTGATATCATTGACGAAAACGCCCCGCCACCGAAGAAAGCCAAGTTGGATCCTCTTCAAGTTAACACAGATCCATTGGAGGGAGAAGAGTTTGAGGAGGTTGAGGTAGGATAACATACTGTACTCTTGGCAAATTCTAAGAACTGCTCTTCCAGGAATACTCATCGACATCTTCTCGTTCTCGTTCACCATCTCCACAACGTCAAGGTTTCTTCTTCAAGTTGGGAACTAATCAGCCAGTTGTTAAGGTAATAAGAAAATTCAGTGCTTCAATTACAAACTTCTTTAATTTCCAGGAAACTAGAAATTCTCCAAGTTCTCCTGAACCAGCCGGCGGTTACCAGAAACAACTGATCAATGCTGCTGCCGAGAAGAAGAGGGAGCTTCTTCTCCAAGCCGAACAACTCAAGCGTCGCAAAATCATTGAGAAAGCCTTATCAACAACACCGGCAAGTGCTAGAAATGAACTTCTTCAAGTGAAATCGCGAAATGACATGCCTCACAGAAAAGTGTGTTTTTTTCCTATTACAAATCAAGCAACTGTGTTATTCTTGCTATGACCAACACATTTTCTGAGTTCTGACAAGAGAATGTTTTTTCCCATGGTTCAGGAATTTTCTACAAATTGGGGGTCTGTAGATGCTTCTGTGAGTGAATTCTGTGAATTCCAGTCCTCACTGGTGCCTGGGAGTCTGAAAAATTTCATCTGAATATTTGCCCCGCCCCCTTATTCACAATTCATTTTTGACGTAGCAATTTCAGTTGAAGATTTTTAAACTCTTCGGCTCCAGTGATGGCTGGAAATGACAAAATCCATCCACTGAAGCATCTACTTATTATGCCAATCTGTATGAGAGACAG
>GL379828.1:641715-669381 GCA_000143925.2 Caenorhabditis brenneri | reverse complement strand
TTTTGGCTCGTCTCAGTCTGGAAAAAAACTGAAATTGGTTTTTGTTATATAACATATCCCGTGATAATGTACCTCTTTTTGTGGTCTTCGAATGGTGCTGTAATCACGGTTGACTCTGTAGTAGACGGGCGTAGCGGAGTGGTTCAAGTTAGCATCAGGGGAGGTCGGCGAATCTCGGGCAAGCTGAAAAATAAACTATTGATTGTTATATATTCTCGTTTTTGTGAAGTCGTTTTCTTAATGATTGGAAAACCTCACGTTTTTCTCACAAGGGAATGTTTTTCTCAAGTGGGTTGGGAATTTTCTACAAATTGGTGGTCTGTATTATGCCAATCTGTATGAAAGACAGTTGTGGCCGGCATCCCCACCCGATGTCCCACCACGAAAACTACCGTATAAATTTAATTGCTACCGTCCGTACTGTAACAATTAAATTTATACGGTAGTTTTCGTGGTGGGACATCGGGTGGGGACGCCGGCCACAACTGTCTTTCATACAGATTGGCATAATACAGACCACCAATTTGTAGAAAATTCCCAACCCACTTGAGAAAAACATTCCCTTGTGAGAAAAACGTGAGGTTTTCCAATCATTAAGAAAACGACTTCACAAAAACGAGAATATATAACAATCAATAGTTTATTTTTCAGCTTGCCCGAGATTCGCCGACCTCCCCTGATGCTAACTTGAACCACTCCGCTACGCCCGTCTACTACAGAGTCAACCGTGATTACAGCACCATTCCAAGACCACAAAAAGAGGTACATTATCACGGGATATGTTATATAACAAAAACCAATTCAATTTTTTTCCAGACTGATGCGACCAAAATGGTCCAGGACAAAATTCTTGGAGAGGAAGCTGTGCGTGCAAATGGTGGCGAACCAGGAACATCGGAGCCAGTCAAACACACGGTTCCTCTTAAAAAGACAAGCGCACTCAATCAAGCATTGGCGGAGTTGTTGTCGAGACCAGTTACAAAAATCGTGTTGGAGAAGCATCACTACTTGCCAGAATTCCGTCCAACTCATGAATACATCCCACAGGTAAGACGATATGAATCAAAACATTCGAATTCAGGCAGTACTAGTCATGATTCTATTTTAACCCTTGTTTGAGTTGAGTCTGGCTGATTTTGAGCATGTGCCACGAAACCGAAAAGTGTTAGTCGGCTGAAATGTTTTTTTTTGGGTACAACAAACATGTACTTCATTTTTGTAGCTGGCCACAACCATTTTCCAGCCAGGCAAAGCTCGATGAAAGTCGGTACTCGTGAAACTTCTAAAATTACTATAGAAAACAGCATTTCTTGAGAAAGTCGTGTTTGACGTATATCTGTAGTGCCAAAACCGTTTCAAAATACAATTATGACCGATATTGTTAGCTCAAGATAGTTGAACTTAACACTTCTCGGAGAGATACAATTACCTGAAACGTGAAACACCAAACAACTATATTAATGTTTTCAGATTGTGGACTCAGCACCTTTCGAGACTCATGACGAGCAGATGAAACTGTTGTACAAAATCTCTTCCAACTCCAGTTGGGTGCCACCAAATCGCGACGCTCCTCTTCCACACGAGCGTGGTATTGACTATTGGAATTGGACAGTAAGGATCTTCCACAGAAATTAGAATTCAAAAAATTAATTTTTCAGGCCGGCCAGTTCATCTCTTGGATCGCTTCTTTCTGCCACAACAAGTATGTGCTCTCCAATCTTCTTCTTGCAAATCTGAACGGAAAGATAATCTACACTCACGAGCCAGACTACTCGTTACTTCGCAACTTTGGGCTCAATGTCGAGGTGTCCAACGTCATCTGCCACAACTTCAGAATCCTTAAGGATAAATGTCGCATTTATGGAAATTTGGGCACTCTGAGACTCCCACAAGGATTTTTCTAAATTTTTCATACGAATACTGCATTGATATCTCATGTTTCTAGGGTTTCTTTCTAATCCTATGTTTCTTCGTTTTTATCAGATTGTGTTTTTGTTCCGTTCCGCTAATTTATCCGTATTTTATTATAACTTTTCTAGAATATGTAATGCAACTTTACTCTGTTTCCGCGTAATGCGGAATAGAACAAAAGCATTGCATATAATTCTTCCCATCATATTCCGAATTCATTTAATCTCGTCGGGTTTTTCTTACTCGGACTCAATTATGCACACTTCTCCTGATGACTTGTTATTCACCTGGCATTTTCTCACTTTCTGCAAGAATTTGCAGTCCCCTTCACAACAAAAGTTATACAACAAGGTTGATAATCAGAAATTAGGTTGATGTTTTGTCATCCAATTTTTTGTTTTGTCTGTTGTGAGATTCTAATTGTCATATGCCTTTTCCCTTGTTTTGTCAATTAAGGTTTTCCAATGTGAAATGATTTTCCAAAGTCATTCTTCCCGTCGTCCATATGCCCGATTTTAATTGCCCTTTCCTATGATTTCATTATTACCTTTTGGATTTGAGAACTGGTAAGAAATTACGAGCGTTTCTGATTTCCGATGAATTTTTTTTCCGTAATATTTCACCTATTGATTGTTTTTCGAAAATTTTGTTTCCGATTATCTATACTGCCTGCTGGGAAATTTCCAGTCTCTTTAACGATTTGACCTGCTGTTCAGCATCAGACTATCCTTAAATTAATGTATGAAGTTATAAATGTTTTGATCCACCAATTTTCGTCATTCAAAAATTAACATGTCTTTTGCGACATGAAGACTGAAAAAGTGTGAAAAACTGTCACACGTTGAACCAAGGAAAAAACTCTTATCAGTTGCTGCAAAACTGCCACGTTTCATGTGATCTTGTCTGAAAAAATTGGTATTGTCAAACATGAACAAACTTTTCGAATATATTTGAAATCAAGTTGGCTAGTTTCTCAGCTAGCGGATATCCGGTTGGAATCCAGTGAAAGTAAATGTGGTGTGATGAGGTAGCAAGTAAATTAAGCATTTTTGAGTCATTTTTGAAGCATCTTGAGGCCATATGATTGATTCGAAGCTAAAACTCAAGGAATAAAAAAAAAACTAATTTTTGACGCCAGGCAGGAATCGAGCCCTCGTCGCCAGAAAACCTGCAACATCATTTCTGGTCAGAATGATGAGAAGATCTCCAGTACCTTCATGTGTATGTAACTGATTATACGTTATTTTCACTAACCACAGCTCTCTCCACAATTGATGTGCATCTAAACATTCCTTCCTTTCAGCTCACCGCAAGACCTTATGTTACACCTTGGGCATTAAAATTTCATGCCGTGATCGCCTTATTTGCCTGTTTTATTATTTCTTGGGATTTCCGTCAATCATACTCACGTCAGTTATTGGTTTGAGGTTTGAATTTGTCATTTCTTCCTAATGCTTAGATATGAAAATTCAATGTAAAATTGGCATGCTTATGAAAAATGTCAATCTCGTTTCGTTTATTTCAACATCTTATTCGCGGATTGGCATACTGGAACTGTATAAAAAGGTAAGCGCGGGAAACATTTTCATATACTTGTTTCAGTTCTAGTTTAGTCGTTGTTTTTTGTGTACTTTTGTAGATCAAACTGAAATTTTTCCCATTTCGAAAATCAAAATTACAGGGATGTCTCTCATCTGGAAAGTTACCATCTTCCTTGCCCTCGCGGCTTTTGCTCAAGCATCTTCGTTGCGTCAATCTACTCACTTGGGAATTGTCAATCCAATAGATGAAGTTGAAGACACCGTCCATGATAAGAGCAAATCGCTTGGAGTAGAAGTAATGCAGTATTCCCTTTGATTTAGCTTCATACCTGATTTCAGAGCTTCACCGAACATCTTTTCTGGGGAAAAATTGACTGTAACGGAGTACCAGCTGATGGTGTCCGCCCATTCTTGCAATCGCCATGGTACAACAATGCCATCGAAGTCATCACCACCACGAAAAATGGAGGGCTCTACAAGTTGTACACTACTGAAATTTTCAACGGTCATCGCAGCGTTCGACTTACTGTTCGTCATCAATGCCCACAAGAAAACATCCCTCTTCAGTCGAATTGCGCCATTCCAATGTATTGGACTGAATATGCTCTTCCAAATGATAGACTTTCAGTCACTGTAAGTTTTCTGTCTTTCTTCCTCATAGTTATTCGTTATCTGCCAGTACGTCCTGTCGATAAAAGTCCAGAATCGTCATTTCCGGATGTTTGATTTCTTATCACTCTCATTTGGTTTCAAAAGTATTGATTGACATTTTCGAACTTTAACGTTGAAAAAAAAGCCAATACCGGTTAAAGTTACAATCCTTCATGACATCAAAATATAACTCAACAAGGTAATTAACACCAATGAATTTCAGTTCAACTTCGATCTTGCCAAAATGGAGCAGTATACCCGTGCGGAGTGCTTGAACTGAGAGAGCGTCTGCTGAAACTTTTTGAAATCCGAATATGGACTGTTTTTTTTTGTGTTTCTATTTTTCAAGTAATAAAAGTTAATGGCAAACTGTCAGAGTGTTGTTATTTTTGATCCGGACAAGTTTAATCCTAATAAGACAGACTAGTTTGTTGAAACCTGCAATGAAATAGAAAATCAGAAAGGCCACTTCGTCCTCATTAAATTACTGAAAACGGTCTCCAGACGTGAACCTAAATGTTTCAGAAATCGGATGAATGAACATTGTTTTCTAAACCAGCGTGAAAATTCCATTCGAACCCATGTTGCCCGGATTTAAAAGGTAACCTATGAACGGTTTTTTTTTCGATTTTCAAACCAAATTTTTTGACACATTTTGGACACCCGACATTCCGGACTATTAGTAAGCTCAAAATGGTCGGATTAACACCCTGAGAAACTCGCCACATAGCCAATACGGTTTCAAAAGCGCCCTTAAAATTTCAGAGTGCTAACTCAAAAACGCGGCTCACACGAAACACGCAAAGTTGAAAAATGAGCGGATTTTGACGATTTTTTTGGTAATTTTTGGACATCTTCGCGGAAAAATCGTTCACCTCTGCACATTCAAAATTCAAGGGAGAAATTAGATTCTAATCACGAGGTTTCACCCCCTCTTCTCAGTCCCTCTTCTACGTGCACTGTCTGCGTCTCTATGGGTGTCAGTTGTTCTCTTAACGTTTCCTGGTCTCTGCATGCTTCAGACCACTCTCCTTCCTCCACCACCCGTTTATGTATGTCTCTTCGGCTTCGCGTAGAGACTCAACGAATGCTTTCGATACGTAGCCAAATTTTAAAGCGGGATTTTGTATTACTTGACGCGATTTTTGCATGATACAATTATTTTGTTTCAACACTTAATTTTGATTGCGTTTAGGTAGCCTCTTGTGTACGCTAGAGAAGTACCGCATAATCCAAAAATATACTTGGAAATGATGGTGGACAATGGGCCTGCCCCGTGAGTTTTTTTTGTTGTAAAAATAGTTGTTGAGGCTGTTTCAGTTTGCAAGGTTGAAACTCGTCTTCCAGAAGACCGAATGTTCTTAAATATATATTCGATCCATAAATAAAAGAGAATATTTTAAAAAATCTGTTCTGGGATATATGAAGACAATACTTTTCAGCATCATCCTAACAAACTGTCGCCTGTGTGACACCGAATTTAACCACGAACGAAACCTTCCAAAAATGTTGGAGTGTGGGCACACGTATTGCCTATTATGCCTGAAGCAGAAAGAAAAGGAGAGCGCGCACAAGAACTTTTATTTAGTCGCTCTGACTCCGGAATATGGAAGGTGCCCAGTGGATGAGAGTAGGATTTATAGAGGTGAGGAGGTTTTTTTTTTGGAAAATAAGTATGCTGAAAACCATTTTTTTAATCTCCAACAATTTTTCGTCCGTGAGGTATCAGCCTGGCTCTCGAAAATCACAGAGCTTCTATTTACTGTATTCTGTCTAACTTTCCAGACGTCGAATTCCGACCGACGAATTGTCTTATCCTCGATTTGGTTGACAGATTAGTGGAAGATCGGAGAAAGAAAGCTGCAAAAAACGTCACCGATCCTTTTGTTCCGTGCTTTGAAGATAATAACCACGAGTCGGATGTTTGGTGTCAAGATTGTGAGCAGACGTATTGTAATGAGTAAGTTTTTATTCTAATTATAAATAATTACCAGACAAAAAAGGTATGAAGGCTGAAATGAGAAGTTGCTGTTTGATAAACCAAAACGAGACCTAGAGCCTACATTTCTTTCGCAAAATGTTTTTTCCCAGCTCTCAACTTTGTATTTCCAGATGTTCTACAACCGTGCATACACTTAAAGTGTTGAGAGCCCACAAGCGAGTTCCAGTGAGTGAAAGGCAGATTCGGGAGATACCAGCATGTCCCATCCACCCGGAGAAGAATGCGAGTTACGTGTGTTTGGTGAGTTTTGTGGGGCTGTTGTGTCAGAAAAAGAGATTTTCGTAAAGATAATTCTCAATCAAAATCAACTTTTCCAGAGACCGACATGCTCCGCCGCTGAAAAAATCTACTGCACTCTGTGTCAAAAAGCGAGAACTCACCAAGGACACAAATCCAAGAAAATTGAGGAACACATAGAAAGTAACAGGAAGAGACTGGACGAACAACACAACAGGCTATCCGTCTCCGTCAACGTGCTCAAAAAGAAGAGTAATGACTCTAAAAAGGCATTGGAGACCTTTATGGATAAAGAGGAAATAGCTTCGGGTTGGAAGAAGTACGAGGATCGTCTCAATCGAGAACGGGAATTAGCACAGTCACGATATGCTGAATGGGCTGTAAAAATGAAGGAAGAGTTGAAAGAGGAGCACATCAAATGCGTTCGTGATTTGCAACAACATCAAGAACTTTTGAAGAAAGTTTCGGAAAAAATGAGGAGAAAGAGAACGTTATATGATATCAATGACATCACAAAGGAACGCATCCAAGGTTTCGAGAAAAGTGGGTTTTTTTTCGAAGGGTTTTGAAATAGAACAGAAAGTATACCTGTGATTTAGACATCGAAATGTGGGAATGCACTCTCCCTCGACCCATTTTTAAGTAATCCACTGTGAAAAACAAAATATAGACATGTGAACAGTGAATTTGTTATGAGGGACTCGATCTTGACCCTCTCACATTGAAAACGGCACCTAATATCACTATCCCACTCAACCGGTGAATCAAAGGGGCTGCACCCGGGTAGTCTAGTGGTAGTGAGTGTGTCTACTGGTCTGAAGGAATCAAGTTCAATTCCAGATAGCGGATTTGAGTTTTATATGTGAGAATAACGATTGAGTCTACCTTTCTTGGAACCTAACCTTTTTCAAAATCCATCATTTCCAGAAACCTACCCAACCCTGCAGGACTACGATTTTCCGGACGGCATGGGACCGATTGGACCGGTGGTTGTGAAAAGAAATGAGGATCGCACAATTCCGCTGGAACCCGTTCCGGAACAAGTAGATGCTCCAGAGGAGCCAGTTGACATTGATGTTGATGATGATGACGATATCCAAGTTCTTAATTAATTCGGTACTGGAAAAATTTTCTTATTGTTTGTTTGAGATTCCATTTGATCTTTTTTGATTTCTGAATTCATGGGCGAGTATTTTTCAATAAATTATCTATAATGTGAAATTTTTTTGGGATTTTCCAGAGGTTGCTCCGGGGTTTTTAGCGCTCAAGTGTCATAAAATGACCGAAGATTGTTAGTTGTTTTCTCGTCGCTCTGTCATGTCGCGTGGTGAGAAGCCATTCCTCCCAAAAAGATGTGTGCTTTCAGATCAAAAACTCTTTTTCTGACAATTTATGGCAAAAACTTATCATAACCCTCACAAAATTCATCATAAAAAATTCGAAAAACCCTGATTGAAAGATAAAAACCTGACAGATGTACCACGTGCCTTATGCTGTCGGTTCAATTGCACCTATCCCAGTTAGGGGCGGAGCTCTAACTACAAAAAAACGTGTCAATTTTGTGGTGAATTTTTCATCAATTAGAAACCGAGAAAAATTTTCCTAGCGCCGCCCACAATGAAGATAACTCCCTTATCTATACTTTGAAGTGATCTGCGTATGATGCATTGACCAATTCCTCCAGCAGTTGCTTTTAACGTCGGTGCTCCTATTATCGTGCTTAGTGGTACCAGAGTAGTGGCTGCTTGTTGTACGGCTTTGAGTTCACTTCGGATTCTTTTCGGGTTGTCATTCGCTGGAGTATTGGCGAGTTTCACTTTGATCTGCCCCGAACACCCTGTTGGATACTTCCATTCAACGCTTTAATGGACATATCTGCTTCGTCTTTTTTGTTGAATCGTACAAGTTCGACTCCTTTCGAAAGGTCTGAGAAAACCTTTTTTTCTAGTAATAAAAAGTTTTTTAGGTGATTTTTTGAAAGCTACTTCGGAACTCAAACTTAGCCCATAAAATTGCTTCAATCAAGGCTCTTCGGACAAGCTTAATTTTGATAAGGCAGATTCAAATCACAAGGCTTCATTTCGAATGGTACTGGCGCGATGCTGTAGTTTCAAACTTTTTTGCAAATTCCATTAGCAGAGCTAGTTACAATTCGAATGTGCATACAGAGAGTCAACCGATAGGTTCTGTGAGTGTATGATGTGCAGAAGGGTATTCACCAGAAGGATGCATTGCTGACGTTGCACACATCCCTTTTTCTTCCTCTTTTCTCGGACCCTCTCCTCAGCCCCTCTTTTACGTACATTGTCTGCGTCTCTATGGGTATCAGTTGTTCTCTAACTTTGCCTGTTCTCTGCATGCTCCAGGCACGTCTCCTTCCTCCACCACCCGTTTATGTCTTCGGCTTCGTTTGCTCACTGAGTAGCGACTCAACGAATGCTTTTGATACGTAGCCAAATTTTGAATGGACATTTCTCAACGCTTGATGCGATTTTCGCATGATACATCTATTTTGTTTTAACACTTAATCTTGATTGCGTTTAGGTAGCCTCTTGTGTACGCTAGAGAAGTACCGCATAATCCAAAAATATACTTGGAAATGATGGTGGACAATGGGCCTGCCTCGTGAGTTTTTCTTTCGTAAAAGTATTTGTTGAGGTTGTCTCAGTTTGTAAGGTTGAAACTCGGCTTCCAGAAGACCGAATGTTCTTGAATATATATTCGATCCATAAATAGAAGAGAATGTTTTCAAAAATCTGTTCTGGGATATGTGAAGACAATATTTTTCAGCATCATCCCAACAAACTGTTGCCTGTGTGACACCGAATTTAACCGTCAAAGTAATATTCCCAAAGTTTTGGAGTGTGGGCATACATTTTGCCTATTTTGTCTGAAGAATAACGCTCACGCATGCCCACTGGATAATATGCCGATTTTCAAAGGTGAGGAGGATTTTGTTTTCGGGAAACAAGTACGCTAAATTTTTTTATCTCAAACAATGTTTCGTTCGTGAGGTATCAGCTTGGCTCCCAAAAATCACAGAGCTTCAATTAACTGTATTCAGTCTAACATTCCAGACGTCGAAATTCTACCGACGAACTGTCTTATCCTCGATTCGGTTGACAAATTAGAGGAAGATCGGAGGAAGAAAGCTGCAAAAAACGTCACCGATCCTTTTCTTCCGTGCCATGAAGATCATAATCATGAGTCGGATGTTTGGTGTCAAGATTGTAGGCAGATGTATTGTAATGAGTGAGTTTTTATTCTAATCATGAATAATCACCAGACTAAAAAGGTATGGAGGCTGAAATGAGAAGTTGCTGTTTGATAAACCGAAACGAGACCTAGAGCCTACATTTCTTTTACAAAATGTTTTTCCCAGCTCTCAATTTTGTATTTCCAGCTGTGATAGAACCGTGTGCCATAGATCAAAAGTGTTGAGAAGACACAAACGTGTTCCAGTGAGTGAAAGGCCGATTCGGGAGATACCAGCATGTCCCATCCACCCGGAGAAGAATGCGAGTTACGTGTGTTTGGTGAGTTTTGTGGGGGTGTTGGGTCAAAAAAAAAAAGATTTTCGTAAAGATAATTATTAATCAAAATCAACTTTTTCCAGACTTCCGCATGCTTTGCTACCGACAAAATCTATTGCACTCTGTGTCAAAAAGCGAGAACTCACAAAGGACATAAATCCAAGAAAATTCAGGAACACATAGAAAGTAACAAGCAGATCCTGGACGAACTACACAGCAGGTTAACCGTCTCCGTCAACGTGCTCAAAAAGAAAAGTGATGACTCTGAAGAGGCATGGAAGACCTTTGTGGATAAAGAAAAAATAGCTTCCGGTCGGAAGAAAATCGAGGATTATCACAATCGACAACTGGAATTAGCACTCTCACAATTCGATAAATGGGCTGTAAAAATGAAGGAAGAAATGGAAGAGGAGCACATCGATCGCGTTCGTGATCTTCACCGACAGGAAGCATTATTGAAGAGAGTCTCGAACAAAAGGAGGAGAAAGGATATGCTATATGATATCAATGACATCATGGAGGAAAGCATTCAAGGTTTAACGGACGAGAGAAGTGCGTTTTTTTCGAAGAGTTTTGAATGAGAATAGAAAGTATACTTGTGATTTAGACTCGTAATACTGGAAAAACACTCTCTCTCGATCCATTTTTAAGGAATTCCACTGTTAAAAACGAAATATAGACATGTAAACAATGAATTCGTTATGAGGGAATTAATCTTGACCCTCTCACATTGAAAACGGCACCTAATATCACTATCCCACTCAACCGGGAATTAAATGCGCCGCATCCGGGTAGTCTAGTGGTAGTGAGTGTGTCTACTGATCTGAACGAATCAAGTTCAATTCTAAATAGCGGGTTTATGTTTTGTATGTGGGAATAACGATTGAGTCTACCTTTTTTGGAACCTAACTTTTTTCAAAATCCTTCATTTCCAGAAACCTACCCAACCCTACAGGACTACGATTTTCCGGACGGCATGGTATCGATTCCACCGGTGGTTGTGAAAAGAAATGAGGATCGCATAATTCCACTGGAACCTGTTCCGGAACAAGTAGATGCTCCAGAGGAGCCAGTTGACATTGATTTTGATGATGATGACGACATCCAAGTTGTTAATTCATTCGGTATTTGAAAAATTTACTTATTGTTTGTTTAAGATTCCATTTGATCTTCTTTGATTTCTGAATTCCTGGGAGAATATTTTTCAATGAATTATTTTTTCTGCGAGATTTTTTCGGGGGTTTTCCGAAGTTTTTCCGGGATTTTTCAGGATTTTTCCGTGGTTCCTCGCGATCAAGTGTCATCAAATTACCGAGGATTATCAGTTGTCTTTTTGTCACTCTGTCACGCCGCGTGGTGAGAAGCCATTTCGCCATATAAAGGTGTCCTTTCAGATCAAAAACTCCTTTTCTGACAATTTATGGTAAAAATTACCTTAATCTACACAAAATTCATCAGGAAAAATTCAAGAATTCCTAATAAACAGATCAAAATCTGAAGGATGTAGCATGTGCCTTATGCCGCCGGTTTAGTCGCACCTATCTCAGTTACTGGCGGAGCTCTAACTGCAAAAAAAACATGTCAATTTTTTGGTGAATGTTTTATCAATCGGAAACCCAAAAAATTTTAACGCCGCCCACAATAAGGATAGCTCCCTTACCTATAATTTGAAGTGATCGGCGTATGATGCATTGACCTAATTCCTCCAGCAGGTGCTCTTAACGTTGGTGCACCCAGTATCGTGCTCAGTGATATCAGAGTAGTGGTGGCTTGTGATACAGTTCACTACGGATTCCTTTCGGGTTGTTACTCGCTGGAGTATTGGCGAGTTGCACAGTTTTGTGGGAGTGTTGTGTCAAAAAACAAATGATTTTTGTAAAGATAATTCTTAATCAAAATCAACTTTTTCCAGACCTCCACATGCTCTGCTACGGACAAAATCTATTGCACTCTGTGCCAAAAAGCGAGAACTCACAAAGGACACAAATCCAAGAAAATTGAGGAACACATAGAAAGTAACAGGAAGAAACTGGACGAACTACACAACAGGTTAACCGTCTCCGCCAACGTGCTCAAAAAAAGAAGTAATGACTCTAAAGAGGCATTGAAGAACTTTGTGGATAAAGGAAAAATAGCTTCGGGTCGGAAGAAAATCGAGGATTATCACAATCGACAACTGGAATTAGCACGTTCACGATACGATAATTGGGTTGAAGTAATGAAAGAGGAGTTTCACGAGGAGCACATCAAATGCTCTGCGGATTGGCACTTACAGGAAAGAATTTTGAAAAAAGTTTCGAATAAAAGGAGGAGGAAAGATATACTATATGATATCAATAGCATTATGGAGGAACGCATTGGAAACGTAACGGACGAGAAAAGTGGGTTATTTTTTTCGGAAGGTTTTGAAAGAGAATAGAAAGTATACCTGTGGTTCAGACCCAAAAAATTGGGAAAACACTCTCCCTCGACCCATTTTTAAGGAAGTCCACTGTTAAGAACAAAATCTAGACAAGTAAACAATTTTAATTCGTTATGAGGTTAAAACTCGTTATGAGGGAATTAATCTTGACCAACTCAGGTATAAAACGGCAAACACTACCACTATTTCACTCATCCCGGAATCAAACGCGCCGCACCCGGGTAGTCTAGTGGTAGTGTGTGTGTCTACTGATCTGAAGGAGTCAAGTTGGTTCTACTGTAGTTGAATGGACCCCAGCCATTTTTTGAAATTGGATGGACCCAAAAGAGCGGTCGAAAAGTTGGATGAACCCAACAGAGGGGTAAAAAAATTGAATGGACCCAAGACAGGCGTCTGAAAATTGGGTAGACCCAAAAATTCCAATGAACGGCAAAAGCTCATTGAGGACCCGTTTTGTACGATTTTTTGTTTTCAAAATTCGATGAAGCATGATACATTACGCTTGAGAAAAGAAATAAAAACAATTTTTGAAAAAAGACCAGATTCTCAGTATGTCATTCTAATTAATGTTCATTTTGGGTCCACCCAATTTTTAGACGCCCATCTTGGGTCCATTAAATTTTTTGATCTTTCTTTCGGGTCCATTCGATTTTTACACCCCTCTGTTGGGTCCATCCAATTTCAAAAAATGCCTTGGGTCCATTCAACTACAGGAGAACCGTCAAATTCAATTCCTGAGAGCAGATTTGGGTTTTGCATGTGGGAATAACGATTGAGCCTACCTTTTTTGGAACCTAACCTTTTTCAATATCCTTTGTTTCCAGAAACCTACCCAACCCTGCAGGACTACGATTTTCCGGACGGCATGGAATCGATTCAACCGGTGGTTGTGAGAAGAAATGAGGATCGCACAATTCCTGTGGAAATGCCGGTTCAGAGGGCCCCGGAACCCGTTCCGGAACAGTTAGATGCTCCAGCAGATCCAGTTGTCATTGATGTTGGTGATGAAGTTGTCGTTGGTGTTGATGAAGATGACGATATCTAAGTTATTGATTTTGTTTAAGATTCCATTTGATCTATTTTGATTTCTGAATTCATGGGTGAATATTTTTCAATATATTATTTTTACTGTGAGATTTTTTCGGGATTTTTCAGGGGTTTCTCGCGATCAAGTGTCATCAAATGACCGAGAATTATCAGTTGTCTTTTTGTCACTCTGTCACGGCGCGTGGTGAGAAGCAATTCCCCCAGATGAATGTGTGTTTTCAGATCAAAGACTCCTTTTCGGACAGTTTATGGTAAAAAACTCCCATAACCTACACAAAATTCATCATAAAAAGTCCTCCTAATAGACAGATCAAAAACTGACAGATGTACCACGTGTCTTACGCTGCCGGTACAGTCGCACCTATCTCAGTTGGGGACTATGTTCTAACTGCAATAAAAACGTGCGTGTCAATTTTTTGATTAATATTTTGTCAATCGGAAACCTAAAAAATTTTAGCGCCGCCCACAATAAGGATAGCTTCCTCACCTATATTTTGAAGTGATCGGCTTGTTGTACGGTTTCAAGTTCGTTTAGGATCCCTTCAAGGCTGGATTATTTTCGAGTTTCACTGTAATCTGCCTCGAACACCCTGTTGGATACTTCCATTCAACGCTCTAATGGCCAGATCAGTTTCGTCTTTTTTGTTGAATCGTTCAACTTCGACTCCTTTCGAAAGGTCTGAGAAAACCTTTTTTTTTCTAGGAATAAAAATTTTTTTTCGAGGTGATTTTTTGAAAGCTACTCCGGAACTCAAACTCAGCCCATAAAATTGCTTCAATCAAGGCACTCCGGACAAGCTTAGTTTTGATAAAACAGATTCAAACCACGAGGCTTCATTTTGAATAATTCTGGCCCGTTGTTGGAATATATAATCCTGTGTGGTGGCGTTTTGTGCCACCTAGATGTTGTAGTTTCAAATTTTTTTTGCAAATTCCATTAATAGAATTAGTTACGTTTCGAATTTGTATACAGAGAACCGACCAATACGTTCTGTGAGCGTATAATGTGCAAAATGGTATTCACCTGATGGCTGGATTACTGACGTTACACACACATTAGCTCCTCTTCTTGAAACGTTCTTGACGTACACTGTCTGCGTCTCTATGGGTATCAGTTGTTCTCTCAATTGTGTCCCGTGCCTGCAGCCGTTATGGTCCAAGCCACTCCCCCTCACGTACGTCTTTGGCTGCGTAGCGACTCAACAAACATTGTCGATACGTAGCCAAATTTTGAATAGGGATTGATGCGACTTCTGCATGATACATCTATTTTGTTTTAACACTTAATCTTGATTGCGTTTAGGTAGCCTCTTGTGTACGCTAAAGAAGTACCGCATCATTCGAAAAGAAACTTGGCAATGATGGTGGACAATGGGCCTGCCCCGTGAGTTTTTTTTCCGTAAAACTATTTGTTGAGGTTGTCTCAGTTTGTAATGTTGAAACTCGGCTTCCAGAAGACCGAATGTTCTTTAATATATTTTCGATCCATAAATAGAAGAGAATATTTTTAAAAACCTGTTCTGGGATATATGAAGACAATACTTTTCAGCATCATCCTAACAAACTGCCGCATGTGTCGCACCGAATTTGATTATTTTGAACACCTTCCGAAAGTTCTGAAGTGTGGGCACACACTTTGCCTATTTTGTCTGAGGAAAAGCCAAGAGGATAACAACGGACGGAACGAATTGTTGACCGATCTGAATCCACAAAAAGAAGCTAGGATAGCGCACGTATGCCCACTGGATAAGATGCCGATTTTCGGAGGTGAGGAGGGTTTTGTTTTCGGAAAACAAGTGCGCTAAATACTTTTTTATCTCAAAAATATTTTCGTTCCTGAGGTATCAGCCTGGTTCCCGGAAAACACAGAGCTTCAATTTACTGTATTCAGTCTGACATTTCAGACGTCGATATTCAGCCGACGAACTGTCTTATCCTCGCTTTGGTTGACAAATTAGAGGAAGATCGGAGAAAGAAAGCTGCAAACGTGGTCACCGATCCTTTTCTTCCGTGCCATGAAGATCATAATCATGAGTCGGATGTTTGGTGTCAAGATTGTAAGCAGACGTATTGTAACGAGTGAGTTTTCATTCTAATCATGAATAATCACCAGACTAAAACGGAATGGGTGCTGAATTTGCTGTTTGATAAACCAAAAAGAGACATAGAGCCTACATTTCTTTTGCAAAAAGTTTTTCCAAGCTCTCAATTTTGTATTTCCAGCTGTGATAGAACCGTATGCCATAGATCAAAAGTGTTGAGAAGACACAAACGTGTTCCAGTGAGTTTAAGGCCAGTTCGGGAGATACCAGCATGCCCAATCCACCCGGAGAAGGACGCGAGTTACGTGTGTTTGGTGAGTTTGTGGGGGTGTTGTGTCAGAAAAAATGATTTTCGTAAAGATAATCCTTAATCAAAATCAACTTTTTCCGGACCCCACATGCTCTGCTACAATCTACTGCACTCTGTGCCAAAAAGCAAGAACTCACAAAGGACACAAATCCAAGAAAATTGAGGAACACTTAGAAAGTAACAGGAAGAAACTGGACGAACTACACAACAGGATAACCGTCTCCGTCAACGTGCTCAAAAAGAAAAGTAATGACTCTGAAGAGGCATGGAAGACCTTTGTGGATAAAGAAAAAATAGCCTCGGGTCGGAAGAAAATTGAGGATTATCACAACCGCCAACTGGAATTAGCACTGTCTCGATACGATAATTGGGTTGAAGTAATGAAAGAGGAGTTTCACGAGGAGCACATCAAATGCTCTGCGGATTGGCACCTGCAAGAAAGAATTTTGAAAAGAGTTTCGAATAAAAGAATGAGGAAGGATACACTATATGATATCAATAGCATTATGGAGGAAAGCATTCGAAACGTAGCGGACGAGGAAAGTGGGTTATTTTTTTTCGGAAGGTTTTGAAAAAGAATAGAAAGTATACCTGTGATTTAGACCCTAAAAATTGGGAAAACACTCCTCGACCCATTTTTCGGGAATTCCACTGTTAAAAACAAAATCTAGACAAGTAAACAATGAATTCGTTATTAGGGAATTAATCTTGATTAACTCTAGTAGAGAACGGCACACACTACCACTATTTCACTCATCTCGGAATCAAAGGCCCCGCACCCGGGTAGTCTAGTGGTAGTGTGTGTGTGTCTACTGATTTTAAGGAGTCAATTTCAATTCCTGAGAGCAGATTTGGGTTTTGCATGTGGGAATAACGATTGAGTCTACTTTTTTTGGAACCTAACCTTTTTCAATATCCTTTGTTTCCAGAAACCTACCCAACCCTGCAGGACTACGATTTTCCGGACGGCATGGGACCGATTGGACCGGTGGTTGTGAGAAGAAACGATGATCGCACAATTCCTGTGGAAATGCCGGTTCAGAGGGCACCGGATCCCGTTCCGGAACAATTAGATGCTCCAGGAAATCCAGTTGTTATTGATGTTGGTGATGAAGTTGTCGTTGATGTTGCAGAAGATGACGATATCTAAGTTATTGATTTTGTTCAAGATTCCATTTGATCTTTTTCGATTTCTGAATTCATTCGCAAATATTTAAGTTATTCGTACTGCGAGATATCTTCGAGATCCAGTTGTCTTTGATGTTGATGATGATGACGATATCGAAGTTATTAATTAATTCGGTATTGAAAAGATTTACTTATTGTTTGCTTAAGATTCCATTTGATCTGTTTTGATTTCTGAATTCATGGGTGAATATTTTTCAATATATTATTTTTACTGTGAGATTTTTTCGGGATTTTTCAGGGGTTTTTCCTTGATTTTTCCGGGGTTTCTCCGTGGTTTCTCGCGATCAAGTGTCATCAAATGCCCGAGGATTTTCAGTTGTCTTTTCGTCGCTCTGTCACGATGGTGAACAGTTCTGGTGGATTTGAATTCATAGCCAGTCTGGCAGATCATCGAAATAAAAATAACTAGAAAATGCGACCACTTTGCATTTCTTCAAGAGACGGAGTTTTGCAGTCGCACTTCATTTTCAATTTTGAAAAACTACTGTGTTTCTTCCTGTTCACTCTTAACTTTTTTTGTTTCAGTCTCGTAACTCTAAAGCTGAACATTTTCAGTTCGAATAACTCATTTTCCTTATTGAAAGTAACAAAACTCAAACTATATTCAATGGTTCATTTATCATTTGATGAATGTTGCAGGCAATGGATCAAACCATATAATCGCTCTGAATTATAATCAGTGTGTCCACTATCTTGGTACTTCATCGAATTTGACGTAGAATCCTCTTCTCACACCCGAGCTGTCGGAAGTGAACCGAGCAGTGATTACAGTGGCATCTAATTTGAATAGAGCATTGTTGACATCAATCCCAGTGAAACTGAAACATTCAATTTTTTTTGAAAATTAAAAAAAAACGGTTTTGCATACCTCTCAACTTCAACTCCGTCGGCGAAGAACTTCAGGTAGTCCTGTTCGACTTCCAGTTCATAATATACTGTGATTTGCACTAGCTTGGTAGCCTGCAATAATCAAGTGTCTGGATGAAGTATTAAAATCTTTCTGGCAGTTGAAAAATATGTGTGATTTTGCTTACATCTGTTCTTGTGTAAGTATAAGTCGTGTCTTGGAAATTGCAGTATCTCCCTTTTTGTCCATCAAAGGAAGACGTCCATGTTGCTCCGGAGACCGGTGGGCCGAGATAATTGCTTGGCTCAGTGACAGAGCTTCCTGTACTAGCTGGGTCAGCACTTTTCTTGCACCCTGAAAAATTATATCATGTTTGAAAAAATTGAGGTTTGTGAAGCAATTTAACATTGTTTTGTCAAATGATCTTCCAAATGGGAAACAGCAAAAATGAACTTGACTATATTTTTGTTAAATATCTTGTTCCCAAAACTCTCAATTTTTTATGAGTAATGAAAAGCAGCACCTTCAATCGAAAAAAAAAACCGATCCTTTGAAATTTCTATATTTTGACGTTCATTCAAACTCACAGTTATTCTGGTAAGTGTTGATTTTGTCGGAATTCAAATAAAATCTGTTCACGAAACCAGCAACGTCAGAATCGGTGGTGTTAGTCAAAGGAGCGTAGTTGTACCACTGATTACCGGAAAGCTGAGCGGAATTAGTATTGTATCCGATAATAGCTAAATTCACTCCGTTGTCATCGAACACCTTTTTGACAGAATCATCCAAAACTGCATTGTCGTACCTGGAAACGGAATAGTTCTTAATCCTAGAAACTGAACAGAATATGATGAAAAAAAAGACAAAAACCTTCAAAGTCACGGAAACGTTGAATAGAATCAAAACCTTGATTTCTTTTTGGATAGAGACAGTTTCATAATTATTTTCTTATAGCACTCACCACGAAGAAGTGAACAGGATAACAGAGCGTTGAACATTTTTTCTAGTAGCAGCCGTCGGATTATCAACCTTGAAGAATGAAGGGACCACGTTTTTCAATGCCCTGGAATTCAATCAGTTCGAATAATTTTCTTTAAGAGCATTTACTCAATAATATTGACGGCAATTGTCACTCCAGCTGCCGGAAGAGCACGAATAACATCAGTGGAGTTCATCATCCAGATCTTAAAATAAGCATTGTTTTGATGCCGGCAATAGGATTGTCAGCAATAAAAATGTCCACGATCGGAATGTTCATGTTACGTTTTGATGTTATTCTCAGTATTTTGTTTCAGAAATATTTACTTATTCTTCTTAAGATATTGATGTTTGAACAAACAAATTGACTGGTTACTGAGCAAAAACATTTTTGAGATTTCGATATGAGACTTTTGAAATCAGAAAGCTTATCAAAAATTATCACAAAACTGAATTCAGTAATTACAGTCAACTTTCTGTAGCTTCGATATTCACAAAGTAAGCCATTTTTAGTGATAAGAAGATGAGAAAACATTCCAATTTCACAGGATTAACAGGGATTCCTGAATACTATCACTGAGAACGAATTTTTTGCTCAACCTTCCGTATCAATTCATTTGGCTGGTGTTTTCTCGAAACAAGCAGAATGTAAAATTTTGATATTTTTCAAAAACAGTCATTTCCTATGTAAAACTCTGTGTTTCATAAAATTCAATATGTTTCATAGGAAACTACAAAATATCAACTTACCTCTCCTTGTGCTGAGTAATACGGAGCGTATGGAATGATTGTTGCGAGTCCAAGGCGAGACTGCTTTTCGGAATCGGTAGATGTTGTAACACTGAGGAGATTAACAAATTTGCTGATAGTATCATTCAACTGAAAAACACGATTACAGATTGAGTGTACGTTCTACTGGTTTTCCAAATTATTGGGAGAAATTATAGCAGAACGTTCAGAAATTATTTTTTTTATGTTAATCGAGGATTATTTTTTTCATTTTGGGCTTGCTTCCACTTAACGTAGTCATTGTTTTCTTTCCATACAAAACTATTCTCATGGTTTTCTTACAAAACGATCACTTACTGCCGTCAAGCCATTGCTTTGTCCATAATTTTGATTGACCAAAACTAGAATATCATGAGAAATCAACTGTGGATCCCTTGCATACAGTGGATTACTGTATGGAATTGTAGTTGGTGGAACCGTGGTAGGTGCTGGGGTGGTTGGCACAGAAAGCCCTCCGCCGGCGTATAAGAACCCGTAGTATGCGTCTGAAGAACAAAATACCGTAAATTCTGTAATTGAGCGGCCCTTTAATTGTTCGGCCCCCTCAAATAAAGCGCCCCCCCCCCCCTCCCTGAGCGGGTATTAAAACTAGAGCGGCCCCCTTTAACGGAACGGCCCCCTAAATTAAAGCGGCCCCTAAACTATAAGGGACAAATGAATTAGGCCTGAACTAATGTCGGAAACATGTGAAAACTTCATGATTAATTCAGAAAGTTCCATCGAAAGCTCCAAAAACGGCGTTTACGCTCAAAATAATCGGAAAAACCAAGAAAATGACCTGTTTTTGAGTTTTTTTTTTTTGGAACGAATGTATTGAAACTAGAGCGGCCTCCTTTGATTGTACGGCCTCCTGTTTTAGAGCGGCCGCCTGAAGAGGGGTTAAAACTAGAGCGGCCGGTCGCTCTATTAAAGAGTTTACGGTAGTCACAGTTTCAAGCTCTTGGTGCTTGACTTGAAAAAATAACACTTTTTCATAATAAAACTATTGTTTCTGAAATCTGGAGGACGTTTTCGCTTGAAAAGAATGGGAATAAGAGTTGATAGATAGCTACTTGTATGACTCATTAAACGTATATTTTGTATCTCAAAACACAGCCGATCTGGACCCAACTATTATTGACTAGAAACTCATTTTTTCGGAACTTACTTGGAGATGAAGTACTTGTTTGAGAGTAAACAACATAAATAAATGGGGTTGAGCTGTAGAGAGCAACATCAGTCGCGCTATCCGAGACTCCGTATCTGGAATATCAAGATTAAAATTCATCAAAAAGATAGATACGTTACAAAAGAAATGTCAAAACTTAGAATTCTATGTCTAATTTACAGGAAACGGTCTCAGCCGGAGAATAGTTTTTTTTTAAAACAAGAACATTTCTTATTCATAAAAAACCTACTGACGCCGGCTTTTTTTTGCACCCATGGCAAGTTTATAGACCGCTTCTTTGCAGTTTCATTTCAAATTTACGACAGTTGGCACTTTGTTGAAGTGATATACCAAGAAGACCTTATGATAAGATTTTCAAATGATTAGTTGTTCAAAGCCACATCATCCGTCAACTCAACCCAATCAGTCATGGAAAAGTCATTTTTACAATAGAAAGCTATTCGAATTTCTATTTTCTTTTGTTTACTCAAGAAGCTGCAATTTACTATCAAGAACTTATTGTGAATGTTAAAAAAAAACGTTACGTTGCGATTTTCACGCTGCTCGTTGAGTTTCCGTTGTAAATGTCGAATTTGCCAGTTGGATCAGCTGCTGACGCGAATCTGACATTTATTTTCTGCAAACAATAAAATTGTTGATTTCAGAACGTCTAGAATGAAACCAACATTCCATCCCACTGCTGGATCTCCACTGTATGCCAAAAATCCACATGAAGCGGAGTAGCATGTTGAGAAATCCCCGTTATCGAATGCGTTACTCACAGCAACTTTTGTTCCTTGTACCAGGTTCGGGTTGTAGCATGTGCAAACAGCATTGGCACCTGATTTAAAAGACTGTGAAAAAAGCATTCACAAGTTTTCACTATTCACTATTTTTAAATTCAGAGAACAATCAACTTGAAATGAAGTCTCAAAGTAGGAAAAATATTGGAAAACTAGAACTGACCTGTGATTGCTAGTAACAACAATATTACAGCTTTTTCCAGCATCCTGTAAAATTCTTTGCAAATCTTTGTAGGAAAAACCGAGAAAACATGAAAACCAAAAAACCAAAGTATACTTTTAATGCCAATTTCTTTATAGAAGTGTTGAAACGAAAGGCATTCATACAAACACAGTTTTTTGGGTGGAGTCCGTTTTGACTCAGGCCCTTATCGCTGTATTTCCTGCTCCCGCCCTCGTCTGGTATCACTCCTTCCAATTTTCAGCTCGCTTTGTCTTTTTCTCTCTATTTCTTATAGTTTACTTTTGCTATTAAATTTCTTAATGGCATCATTTGTGATAACGATAATGGTATAAAGAATTTTAAATGCACAAAATGAATTCTGCTAATGATTGCTGAATAGTTTTAAAAAGTGGGGGAGAGTTGAATTTAATGTCAATGAGATATGTTTTCTTGTGACAGAACAATAACAAGAAGCTGTTCCGGATTCATACAAGAAAGTGAGAAATTGAAATCGATTTTGGGAAATAATTGTCTGAGAATTATCGATATGCGAAATTTCATTATTTTGGAAATCTCAAGCTAGAAATCAGATTTGGTATGATGAATGTAGGCAGAGGATGAAAGTTTTTCGAAACTAAACACTTCCTTCTTTTTTGTTGCTGGTTTATTTCATTGCAGAGCGTGTGCAGAATAATCATCGCAAAAAACCTTCCTTTTGATCTCATAAGAACTTACAGATAATGATGTCATGATTTGTTTTTTGCCGGAAGAAAGAATTGAATTCTTATCAGCAACAGTGTTCCTAAAGTATTGAAGGGGAACTTTCCGTATGTGCTAAACTTGTCAGGTGTGCTGGGACTGAAACACCCCTTCATCGAAAGGTGATGAGATCGAATTATCACATGGATCCTTGTATATATGAAGGTTCGCCTGGAATTTCGGAGAAAACAACACTTATAGAATAACATATTAACAATATCTGTTTTTTTCTGACTTTATCTGTATGATGATCGAAACGAGTGAACAGTTAACAAATGAAGTTTTCATTCTTCCGATTTTTGTTCCAAATGTGCTTTTACTCGATTTGAGGGAAACCATGATTTAGAGCTTGTTAGAAATCGGTTTATAAAAAAACTATTCGAAAACATGACTTTTAAATAAAAATTCTAAACGAAAGATACCTAACGAAAATCCTTTGATTAACCAAGGATTGAAGTGAAGGGAAACATCCGGCATGAAATGTGGTTTGCTCTCAAATGTTGTAAAACACAGAAGAAATATTCAGTTGTTCTCAAGATTCCAGTCGAGTCTGACAAGTTAGAGTGAAAGTGTGCATTTTTAATACAAGATATTCAAATGCACTGTGGATCAAGTTAACATCAAGAAACTGGTAATGTGAAATTCTGGGCTTGATTCAAGACACGTTCCGTCCAAAGAGTGCATTCAAAAATCTTCGTAAATATTTTCACTACTCAATAAGAGGCTGAAATAATCCATAGTGAAGGCTGATTTGAATTAGAGACCTTTCGTCACGGACCACCTACAAAATTATCTACAGTTTTTGATAATCAACGGGAAAACAACTTTAATCAAATTTCCAGCAAACACTGAGCACAATAAGAGCCTCTTTTAACCTTTGATTATATAAGATAAAATGCTCACTCTTTTTCTTTCATTTATGGATTTGTGTTCAAATTGCGAAATTCATAATTTAAACAACTTGTAGCCATGGATTCTGTTATTTTTTTCTGTTCATTCCAAAGTACACCCATGAAATACGCGCAAATTTTCCAGAGATATTCATAATGAAGTTCAAAATTCGTACAAAATGAGAATGTATCTTTCTAACTTCACTTTTCCATTTCTGTTAACCTTGGAAAAATTTATGTAGTTCTGAACTTTTCACAATACAAAACAAACTGATCATCTTTGTTACCAACGATTGTTAGAAACTTGCATCACAATCAGAAGATAGGTAAAACCTGAAACAGAATACTTCACCCTTTTCATGTTCTCGACTCACTCGAATATTGGAATAATGCTAACGAGTCTATTCACCTATCAACGCAGATGGGAGGAGAAAATAAGAAAGCGGAATCCAACAATTCGAGAAGAATGAATAAGATTGAATTGGACTACACTTTTGACATTCATTTCACACTCTTCTGCTTTACCAGGTGTGTATTTTAGTTCATTCTTTGTTGATTTGAAAAGTAGATCGATAATTTTCAGCTCTGTTTTTTTTTGAACATGAAATTTTCCGAATATTTTTTGATGAAGATTATGGAGCAGATAAATGACATTCATGAACATATGAAATCTATTAGGGTGAAAAGCCGCAAATCCGGGATTTTTGCAGTAGAACAGTTTTTGTTAGGAAGTTAGGAGGTCTGAATATGAATATCGACGGATAGTAGGTATCTGGTCATGATTATTCAAAGGTGTAGTACACATGCTCATAGTATTTTAAATTGTAAAATGAAAAAACTGGCTGGAAAAAAAAACAGGGTCCAACCAAGACCTTTAAAACTAACTGTAACTTTTGAAGTAGGTGACCAAAACTAATGAGTTTTTGGCAGAAAAACTGAAACTCTGCAATTGTAGTTAGCAAATCTCAATTTTGATGTAAAACATACTAAACGCAAGATTCTAAAACGAATATTGTTGGATATATGAACATCGTTCTACTGATGAAATCAATTTCATCAAACTCTAAAAATTTTCTTCCAATCTTTGCTGCCAGTCTCCTTCCTATTTCTAATATAAATCTTACCAAAATGTATGTGAACTTTTGAAATTGTGTCTATTCTGATATTTCTCTAAATCAAACAACCAAATTTCGAGTGGCTTAAGTTCAAATTTAGTAATACATTTGTATTAGTCTGACTAACGATAGCATGTGCTTTACTCCTCATTAGTGCGGTGAGTAACATTCAATTTATATCATTCTTGTCCTTTTCTGCTACTTTCAAAATTTCATCGAAAAGCATCGGCAGGAAGTTACATACTTTGAAGAAGATGTTGTGGTGACATATTCAAAATTTGAAACATTATCATCAGCTGATCAATTAAGTGCACCTCCATTTCAATCTTTGATTGCAACTATGTCTTCTTCCTAACTGAGAGCACGACCCCTTTCTCTTTTCTGTTAATGCGCTTCCGTTTGTCTTTCCGGTCGATTACTCTGAACTACAGCGCATCTTTTTCTCTGATGATCCTCTGTCAATTTCCTCCCAAAACTACGTTTTCATAGTGCTTTCGTTTTTGTTAGTTCATAATTTCATCTGGAAAATTGTTTGACTTTCAGTGCCCTTTTTTGTCCCGCGGCTCAATCGACCGGATCGGTCCTTTCAAATCATGGTCAATGTTCATGTGAGTTTCAATCAGCTTTTTGAATTAGCATGTTATTCGTTTATTCATTTTTCCAGTTTGAATAAGCTTTTCCATGGAAGATACCGACAATTTTAAAAAAGGGGCAAATGAAAACGAAAGCGAAATGTTTTATTTCAAAAAAAAAAGACGTTTTTTACTAGAAACCGGTCAAAAATGACAATGGGCTTCGAGTAAGTTAGTGGTACCACTAGAGAGCTGAAAAAAAAACCATGCATTTTTATGTAATTTGTAACTGCTATGGCTTTCCTGTACAAGAGAAACTAGTGTTAATTAGGCCTGACAAAGTAAAATAGATAATTGATTTTCACGTCAACCATTTCTTTTCATTTTCAGTTGGTTTTTTTAAATTAAATCCTGCAGAATCTGACCTCCGGAACCGAAGAAGCTTGAAGTAGAGAAGGTCGTAGCAATTACAAACTACATAACCGTGCATGATTTGTTCTGAGCTATCCAGTGGTACCATTCACTCAATAAAAGTCCATTGTTATGTCTGACCGGTCCGTAGGTAGTTTTGAAAATCGTTGAAGACTTGTTAACTCTAAATATCATTTTGAAATTATCAAAACGGAAAAATTCTGCTCGAGGCAATCAAAATTCAGCAATCCTGAAAAAAACAAAGTTTTTTTTTTTGAAATGGAGTTTTTCTAAATATTATTGAATTGAGAAATCCTAGCATCTCCAAAAAATTATAATATGAAAAACAGTTTTTTGTAACAAATGAGTTTTTCTATTGACTTCAGTTAGGAAGCAAAAAAAATCTAGCTGGTGTATCGCGATACCAAAAAATGAAATATGAGCTGAAAACCGAAGCTCGGCAAAACGAGCTGTTCTAACATTTTGTCATTCTTTTCCCAAAATGCATAATGAGACCTTCACTTTCACAGGTCCACCAAAAAAAATTACTGTCTTTCCCGAAGTATTGAATGACCCAAGCCTGGTTTAGCTCTCATTTTACATAAGACTTTCTTCTTCTTGAAAAACTTATTTTCCCTGTTATCATACCGTTTTTTTACCCTGCTAAACCCCTCATAAATTTTCGAACAGCACGTCGAGTGTCTTCTGTTTTATTTCATCATGAGTACACTCTTGACAGACGGTGGGTGTGATAATGGTTTATCGTCATATTTGAGCAGGCCTTGATTACTGATAACACATTTTTAAGAAAAAAATAGTACGGGAGAAAGGGAAACGAAGAGAGCACGCATCGCAATACTTTAAAACTCACCTTTGTAACTACACTAACGCAACATTTTTTGCTCCCCCTTTTTCCATTTCAATCGACGGTTAATTAACCAATAAAGTGTCAACCATTGCTTATCCAAACCTATTTTCCTGTCTGGCCACACTGATGGATCCGAATCCCATCGACAAGAGTAAAGATGTGATGACCAATGGTAAGTGATAATCAACTGCTCCTCCTTTCGAATATCAACAAAAAATTTTATGATCGATTTATGTCGGGATTATAAACGTTATCAATGTGACAGGAGCCATAATTATGTCTCTTAAACAGCTATAAATGCCTAAATGTTGAATATTAATGCAAACAAGGTGGAGAACCTTAGTTCCTAATTCACTTCCGGGTAACTTCTCAGGGAAATGTTGTTTTTCTTCGGAAATTTTTCTAATAGTATTCGAGCCTTATAACACAAATGATCTGGTCCAGGGGATGATACGAAAAAGTCACTAAAGCATGTAAAATGCTTTAAAATTATTTGTCTTACTGTTCATAGCTATTCACAAAAAATGGACCCAAGTTATTTAGAATGGTCCCACTAGATTTCGGGTTCTTCTTCAATCTGAAACGGGTCCGATTGGAATGAAAGTGTTTTAGAGAGTCGGAAGCTCAGTAGGCCTTCGCGTTGGAGGGGTCCCAAGTGTGAGTCCACTCTCAAACCCTCGGATTCACAAAGCTTTTTTATTTGGTAGTAAATCTATCTTCCAATTTTTCTCGAACACACTTCTTGCATAGCAGAATCGGACCGGTACACCGCCAGTTTCACGGAGTGATGAGAAATTCGTAATCTGTAATGAAATCGGGCTTTTCCTGAACGGATCAACTCTGTCATTATTGTTTCTTAATTTATTTACCAGTATTTTTGCATCATTTTAGTTTTAGTTAAGCGGCGCTATTTCTGTCCCAATGAACCTGTGAGCCAAAATCTAGATCATGCTAGAAAAGTTCCATTTTTTTCAAAGATTCATCTGGACCACTCAGTCAGAAACAAGTCGATGATTAACTCAAAGACAGAACCTCGAAATAGTCGAAGAATATGAAAGGATGCTGACGTAAGTTGGCAATAAAAGACATTTTGAATAAATTGTATCTGTACAAATTTTGCGTAAGACGTCAAAGGACCTCAATCTTTTGAAAATGATGGAGAGTTCAAAAAATGACATATTTTTGCAGCTGAACCAAATTGAAATCATGAGCGATCTGTTCATACTATTTTCAAAGAGAGACAATAGAATGTTTTGAATTGAGCCTTCGGTCAGAAATACTTCGCGCTAACAAGGGAAGGCTCTCATATGTTACCCCCGGATTTCGATGCCAATTTGACAGTAGGTAGTACTGGGGTAGGTTAGTACAAAAATAAAATATTAGCGGCTCATACGCACTTTCATAGGATGGCAGCACATTTATAGTTTTCACTAAAATCGG
>GL379828.1:595779-639253 GCA_000143925.2 Caenorhabditis brenneri | reverse complement strand
TCCACCCGATTTGGAGTATTCAGCCCAGAAAAAATAGCTACAATTTCTTACAGTTCAAATTTTAATTTCTCCATGCCAAACTCTACTTTAGTATCAAAATAATGACTTCTTGATCTTCAAATACACGAAGTTATCTTTCAAAACACAAAATTTCATTCTAATTTGAAAAATTCTTTGATCTATTTGTTTTTGTTGATTAGACTAGCTGACGAATTTTAATACTTCTACCACACATTGATTCTTAGTTTCTGAAAACTCGGGGTCCATGAGGTTTAACATGAGTCACCACCGTAGTTTCTGGAGCTCTGTAATCCCTTGTGCACTACAAAAACTTCTTCTTGGAAAACAATTTTTGTTGGATTGTGAAAAAAGAATAGTCTTCATGGAATTGTATTCGCAATACATTCGATTTTATACAAACACTAAATGCTTCAAGACTGAACGAAAATTTATAGAATAAGCGAATGATTTTTGTTCGCAAGTTTTCTGGAATTTCGGTATGCTAAGAATGTAGGAAAATGAATCAAACTTACTATCAACCTAGTAACTACGGAATTTTTGAAATTGACTTCAAAAACTGCCTAGTTCTTGCTCCAGACTAGATTTTCAGCATTTGATGGTGAATTCAGTTTACTAAAACGTGTTACATGATATTGACCAACTTTCAATGAGAAAAGTGCAAAGTCTCCTAGCAGAATTGTTAAATTTCTCAGAAGGAAATCGAATATTTTTGAATTCAGTCCTTCGAACTGGACAGGCCTATATTTTAACACCTATGAGTATCTATGAGTCTTAGACTGTTTTCAAATCTGATCAGTTCTAAGAAATTCAGACTATCTGGATACTATTCTACTTAGTTCCTGTTTTGCTCACCATCTCCAAATTTGCAAATCAAAGTTAATCCCACTTGACACTTCCCGATCTCTTTTCATAACCTCACACCTTCGGGGTCAATCATTCTGCTTCTTTTTGTTCGTCACGTTCTTCTTCTTCTCCTCCATCACACAATTCTCACTTACCCTCATCTCCACCTAGCTGTCAGTGCCTGCATACAAAACACAGGTACAGTAAAACGACTCCACCCACTATTCTGTCCATTGGAAGAAAGAAGAGAGACCCAGCCTCAATTAGGTAGTACGGCTCAAGATCCATTTATTTAATGGTGACTTCTGAAGGATTGTTTTGTGTGTATCAAGAGAACGTCAATCCGTTACGCCCATCTGTTTTGAACCTACGTTGAACCCTAATCTTAAAGTGTTGTATGTAATACTAGGCCGGCTTATTAAGAACATAATCCACAGATTAACGTTTCGGGGACATATATCTTAATTAGTTTTTCCCGTGTTCCCTATGCTGACTCGAAAAGAGAGAAAAAATTGTAGTTCTTGCTTTCTCTTTTCCGGAAACGTCGGAAATATCGAAATATCACCACTGCACTTCATTTTCACCCTTAGACCTGTCATAAATTAGACTTTATTCTTCCTACAGTAATCATTCGTCAAACATTCTAAAGGCGGAGCTTTCACCCACCTTTTTTGTGCACTCTCTCTAAAATTGTGCTCCTCCATATCATTTTTATCACCCAATTTTTCTTTCAATGTTATTTTATCGAGGCGCTAATAAACCGCTTAACGGGTTTGGTTTTAAATTGCTGGCCTGCCAAACTAACAATTCGATTTTACAATCGCTCCACCAAAATTGTTCATTACCTACTTATTTATTTTATTAGCTCCTAACAAGCAAAAAAGAACAAGCCGCACTAAGCTGCTTCTCATCCTAATTTAAATCTTCTCACCTTTGTAGTCGGGACCGAAATAAGAAGGGGGCACTTACACCAGATTAGCCTTGTATAATATCATAATACTGGGTTACTTACATGCCTAGATGAGACGCAAAATAATGTCATTAGTGCTCATCAAAGTAAATGAAACCACAACTAGAAGGAAACAACATTTCCAAAAAATTGTTTGATTGTTTTTTCACAGTTTTCAATATAAGAACTGCACCTCTATAGAATTGATGACTTTTTTTCACTTGGAAGCTATAACGTGATGATATATTCCAAGTTTCCTTAAAACTACAATTTTTCAGGGATGACCGGTTACGGCTACATAACATTCCCGTCAACCACCACTACACCTGGTTTCAACTATCAAGTTCAGCCAATGACAATGTTTAGCGGAGCCCCATACAGTGCAGGTAATGCCAAAAGACATGTTTCGCGATGTTATTAACATAGTGGGTCGGTGATCAAGACCCAAAAACAATCGTTACATTTTTGACTCTGTTTATGGAACAGAAAACATCCATCACGGGCAGGTGCCTAAATCTGTACTAAGCCCGTAATTGAAAACGCCTTATTTTTCCGTCCTGGATCAGAAATGGTAATTATTATGAACCTCCATGAAGGGTTGTCCTTCTCCAATGAGTAGGAGTCTCTCGAAAGTACTTCCCTTTCATTTTTCTGCTACTGTATTTAAAATCTTCAAGTATTCGGAAAAGAGATACTGCGCATAATCATAATCGCATTAGAATTGAAATTTGCATACACATTGCATTCTTTTTCGGGAGAGTACCAGTTCTACTGTGACACCTAACACTTTTTTTCGCTGTTTCCCTCTTTTTTCGCCGAAGATGAATTTTCACGATCGAAAAGTATACTGTAGGCATCAGATTGCAAGGAAAATATGAAGTTGCTGAAAGTGAAATTACAGCAATGATTCCACGGAAAAACCGTCGCGAGCGGACTACCTACAGCCGTCAACAGTTGGAGATTTTGGAGAACTTGTTCAACGAGACTCAGTATCCGGATGTGTTTGCCCGTGAGAGAGTCGCTGAACAAATACGCCTTCAGGAGAGCAGAATTCAGGTTTGTGAGCCATTCTTAGGTAAATTCTGAACCATTATGAATAGAAAAAAAACGAACCTTCAGGCTTATTTTGGGAATTTTTTCGAACATCTTATATGGAACTCAGAAAAAAAATCAGAAAAACCGTAATTTCGAGAAAAAACCCCCCAAAAATAAAACTTTTCTAGGTCTGGTTCAAAAACCGCCGCGCCAAATACCGTCTTCAGGAGAAACAAAAGCCAAAACAAAGAAATGAAAAAAGCCAAGAGCTGAAAAGTGAAGACGGAAGTTCGGAAGTTCTTGAAGGAGAACCACTGAAAGGAAACGTGTCTCCTGGCTATCAGCCACAAATCAAGAGTGAATTGGAAAGCTGGTAGGTAACCAATACACCCTATCTAAGAGTTTTAGCAGGGTTTATGATGCAAAAATCCGATTAAAGGTTTATATTTGTGAATCCGAAACAACTATCCTCTACTCTGTTCCTAGTACTATCATGTCAACCGAATTATGCAATTTTTTTTCAGTGACAACGCAGCAGCCAATGTTAAGTTGAGCACTCCAAAAAGCATTTCTCCAGTTGACACAACTGTGAGCACTGCAAGCTCAAACACATCTGCGGCTGATCTTCAATGGCCAGCTGGCGAACAAAAGGTTGCAGCAGGATTTGGAAAAATTGAGGTATGTTTCGTTTTTGTGATATTTTTTTCATCAGAAACTGGAAAAAAAGCTTCATCGTCTAATTCTGAGCAATTCCAGACTCCAACTCCTACTGTGGTCCCTCCAACTGACAAGGCTTCACCAAGCCCTTCTAACACTGGAGCTCCATCATCATCCGCATCCTTCAATCCGACAGTTTACAATACTTATCCGGCCATCTATCCGCAATGGGGTGGTTTTGACTATTCCTCATATGCAAACCAACAATATGCTGCTCATCTTCCACAAGCACCATATCCAGCGGGACCATTCTGGAATCCACCATTTCTATAAATTCCCTAATGACTAGGAACCATACTGAAACCGGCAATTTCTTCGAGCTATATGCATTCCAAAGTTTTCTGTGTATTGTATTCTTCACTTTTCATTTCTTCCCCATCAAAATTCTATCCTATATTGGGATAAGTTTCAAAAACTCTTTTATACTTAGTTTGTCTCCTAACTACCATTTCATCGTACCATTTTTTTCCCTCTCTGAAAATTTATAAGTCTGTAATTTGTGTCCATCCCACCGAAATTATTCCCGTTTTTCAACTCACAGTGTTTGCAATTATAAATTATGTACATCATATTGACACATCTACAGTGCCACAGTGCCGTGTGTAACTACGATAATGTGGGGAATTATCAGATTAGATTGACAACGCATGACAGAATTAACAGAGAGTAAGAAACAGAGACTAAGACAATGGACGTCATCAGGCGAGAACCACATACACGTTTTATGTTTTGGTAGCATAGTTTGATTGTTTTATGGGAGCTGGATATGGTAAAACCTTTCATTTCAAAAAATTATCAAAACTGATGAGACCCCAATACTCAAATCTATGTACTCAAATAACGAAGAATTTCTTAAGAAGCTAGTTTCATATGAGCTTCTCAGTTTTGAACAAATTCGATTTACATACTGACACAGTGTTTAATTTGAAAACTTTGAGTAGTAGTTCTCAGATAGCTAGAAAGCTATGAGATTAGCGTATCAAATTTGTCTGAATTCGAAATTGAGGTTCAACAATTCAAAAAATGAGTGGTTTCGAAGTTTTGATGAAGCCGAATTCTGGTGAAAAACAACCACAAAAAATACAACGTTTCTGTTGCAATT
The DNA here is from genome assembly GCA_000143925.2 of Caenorhabditis brenneri. Taxonomy (NCBI): domain Eukaryota; kingdom Metazoa; phylum Nematoda; class Chromadorea; order Rhabditida; family Rhabditidae; genus Caenorhabditis; species Caenorhabditis brenneri. The sequence goes on along the minus strand of GL379828.1, from coordinate 634,586 downwards.
TGTTTTTGTAAAACGTTCCCTGTTTTAACTTATTTCATTTTCTAGTTCAGTCTAGATCAGGTAATTCCAAAATTTGAATAATCTAATGAGAGCCCTCACAGTGTTCTGAAGGCATTTTGAAATGTAAAATGTACTGTCATATCAGCTCTGGTTGGTTCCGCCTCTTCTACTGGTGAGAAAACTACAAAAATGTGTTTTCTGTTTGTATGCGATACGACATCACCTAATTCATATTTCAAAACTCGAATTATTAGTGTGACTACCACAGCTTTTCAAAATATTTGTTGCATTTTTTTGGGAACATGAAACCTCTGGAAATTTGAAAGCTTATTACTTACGTTTGTGATCATGACTGAAAAATCTAACCTACAATGCAAAAGTCTATTTATGTTTCATACTAGAAATCATTTTCCACGTACATTAGTTGTCATTTGAAAATTCATATCTGAAAATAATTCAGAGAATCCCTATTTTCATACATAAACCGGGTTGCTCAAAAGTTATCATTTTGTTAAATCGTTTATGAGAACTCAAGCAAATGAAACATGAGTAAATGTAATAAACGGTCATTCTGGAACAGGTTCGATTGAAATTTACACAAATTTTTCTGATTTTTTTGTGATGTTTTTGTAATCTTTTTTTTATTTATGTATTCAAATCGTCTGAAAAACAAAAAGATAAAATTGAATGTCTTTATGAGTTTCAAAAAGTATAGTTTTACAGATTTGGTTCTCAGAAAAATTATAAATAAAAGCTCTCTAATAATTTATAGTTAACCTCGAGCATTGTAAGAGTCTGGTGGTAGATATATAATTCTTGCACATTCATTGAGATAAGTCACGAATATGTAAAATATTTTATACCCAATTTTAACTCATTGTCAACACAGATAAAAGAGTATTCAGAACAGACTTGAATTTGATATATAGTTGTAGTGACCAGCTCTAAAAAAACTCGATTCATTTAGCAAATCTCAAAGACATTCATTCAAAAGTTCACCCCAGTTTCCCGCAAAGTAGTTGAAAAGTCACACCGCGTGTTTCCCACCGTCAATCTGTCTTATTCTATTTACTTTCGTCAAAACAAGAAAACCGCCAAAAAAGTTCCGTCACAGTCAGTCAATAAACAGTCAAAAGTAACGGTTGCACAGCGGGATACGCTGTGACACAGATTAGCGGCATGAGATACATTACCTTTCTTCTTATTCTTCTAATGACGTGTCGGTGGGGAAACAAAAAAAAGAAAAGAGGACTGTCGGGATATGGGGGTTTTTTCCCAATTGCAATATTGCCAATAGTGGTCTTCTAAGCTATTGTTCTTATGTTAAATTACCCGGAAGCAAAGCGTTTGAGTCGGAGGGTAGGTGCTAAATGTGGAAAAGTGTTGGAGATGAGCTAATGGGGAAGTTTCTCATGTTGATGCTAAACTTACTCGATTTTAAAGCCTTTCAATACAAAAAACAGTTTGAATTCACCTGCTATGGAGCAAAATCTACTCTGAATCTTGTTTTTTTTTGTTTCTGTTGAGATTTTTGGAAATATTTCATAGCTGAAATCAATCTTTCCTCTCCTCAGTGTTTTTCTTTCGTATTAGTATACTGTAGCTCAGTTCGTCTGCTGGTTGTCACTAAACGGTTCGATGTTATCAGGCTTTCCAATTGTTTCGTGCCTAATGTTCACAGTCGAGTGTGACGAAGGGCAGGTGACACCCAACAGTCGTAATTGGACGAGCATACAGTGTTGCGTATGCACCTTCCTGCCGATTGGTATCTTCTTGGAATGTGACCTGCAGAAAAACATCTGCTTTTTGCAGAAGGAAACACATCATTAGGATTAAATGTCAGAAATAGATGGTGTATAAAAATAATTATTATGAACTGTTCGGCGGAAGTGGGATTCTGAGCAATAAAATGAAAATTGAGGGAAGGGAAAAGTTTGAGAAATATTGAAAGGTTTCTAATTTTTTGGTATCAAAATTCATTTAATGTCATTCTATTCATATGAAAATTGGGAGAAAAAGCAAAAAAAACCATTAGATCATGTAGTATTTTTTTCAAAAACCTGTCATATCTGAGATGACAAAAATTGGTCATAATCCTTCGATACTTATTTTTAATGACTCATTTTGACTGTTTTGTTTTGATTACCTTCTAGGATTCCGTTGAAAATGACACTAGACTTCCAATTAGTGTAGACTACCACTGAATTGCTGGAAATGAAATTTGCTGACAATACTGTAACGTAACTGAGAGTTTCTACCGTCTTATTCAGATCACAAATTTATTTGTCTAGCCAAGATAACACTGATGTTTTGTATACAAAAAAAAACTGTGAAACCGCACATCCTAAGCAAGAAATAGACATTGAAAACCATAATAACAGTACCGGACATGAATAGTTTTTAGACAATCAATGATACCATTCCCTGACGGAAAACCCCTTGTTATGTTTGACGAACCCCTATTTAAAATTTTGATTCTATCTATCGAAGTCTATGAGCACCTGTCCATGTTATTGCACAACAGATTCTATCAGATGTTCCGTTTGTATTCCTGAGAACCATGTCCGCGGCAGGAATTGAAAGGGAACACTTATGGGATTACACATGTTTTTCTCTCCGTAATTCTTTCTGTCGGGAATGTGTTCCAGAGAGGCACTTATGAGATTATCTTCGTTAAGTATGTTAAACCATGCTAACTATTACCATGTTTTTTTGTGTTTTGTATGAGTTGTTGTTTTAAGTTATTGACAAATAAAAAGAGCACCATGGTTTTTTCATCATTGACGAAAACTAATGATAAATGTGCAACCTCAGACCAGCGGAGGAATTTTAATGAAAAAAAAAGAAAATTTTTAAAATACATGGAAATTAGGGTCTCAGTTTAGCGCTCGGTGTCAAAGTATCCAGTCTGAAAATCAAAATATTTGTTTGGTGAAACGACGCAATAAATACAAGTTACGATACATATGTGTAATAGTGTATCCTGAACATTTCGCGATTTTGAGCATGTGTAAGTATGGTCGGTGCGATAGCACATTTCAGAAAAAATAAATTTTTGGGTTTCGTGTGACAAATTTTACGTGATCGTAATTCTAATTCATGTATTAAGGTATTCTTGAACAAAGATTTCTTGCTTTCCATTTTCTTTAACGAGTTTTACTGTTTGCAAAATTTGACAACCGAACACTAGCTTTGCATTAAAAAAAAAAGAATTTTGGGTAAAGTTTTTGTGAATTTGAATGCTACCAAAATACCACCTATTTCTTGACGTTCAAACATATTGTGTTTTTCTACGATACCCCATTTCCCTCCATGTCATCATAACCCGGAATTAGTTGCACAATGTGTCAACTTCCATTGCATACGGTTACATTATGCTGTTTAAACAAGGGGGCAAAATCTTCATGACAGGTTACGTAAGATTGCTTTTCGATTAACACACACTTGAACGAGAACGATTTCAAGCAAATGTTTCAAATGTTAATACTATTCAGGTCCGCTTCAACAAAATGTGTTAGATTTTTTAATCTTTTAGGATTTTTCCTCCGTCATTTTTTTCACGTTATTCATCTGCCATTTGAATAGATGGGGAGCTGTTAGCTACTCCTCTAGTTGCTCTTTTCACACGGAAGCCTCACAAAGAATATGTGACCTCATCAAATTATTGAGTGTTTCCTCCGATTGTAGTCTTTGGACAAATCTGACAAAAACACAAAAATCAACTGGAGCTGTTATTTCTAAGAGTTTGTTTTTTTTATAAGTTTTTTGCAGTTTACATTTCGGGTTGAGCTGAAATTTTCATGTTCGAAGGTTCAAAAACTGGAAAATGTTTGGAAATGAACTGTTGTTTAGACTGAGCTCATCAAGACTCATGATACTATTCGACCAACACGAAAATGTTTGGCAGAACGGTCTTCCGGTTATGAATTTTCAAGCATAAACATCCACTAAAGACTTATAAAGAACCCCCAATCATTATTGTTATATTATATGTCCACCCGTTCTCATTCAAAAAATTTCTGCTGGGAGACAATATGTTGAGTAAAAAATCCTGACAATCAAAAAACAGCTGCTCCAAAAACCCAACTAACAAAAGGATTATACTCATTTGACAAAGAAACATCATAACGTGTCAGGTATTATGGTGAAGCGGCTTGACAAGTTGTTTATGTTCATGTGCCGATACGGTTGTCATGAATAACTCAGACAAAAGACGCGATCCATCATGGCAGGTGTGCGCGAGAATTAAGGTGTGTTATATGTGAGAAAGTGTGGAATATTGTTGGATACCAGTACGGTAGAATGTTTGAATCATTGGGAATCGTTTTTTTATGATTTGGCAGTTAGTAAACCAGATACAATTCATGTAAGTTTATGCTATGTTATTCAGTTCTTGGTCCCGTTTTGGTAAGAGTACAAAAAAATGTTTTGTTCTGACTTCATTGAAATTTGTCTCACATTTTCTCTGTGTTCCTAGCTATGCCTAATGATTTTCACAAACCAATATGATTTTCAATCAGCAGAAATTTATGTTCTCATACATTTTTGACCGCAAGCAACCTTAGTTTCGTTTTTCCAAAATAAAACTCCGAGCGTTCACTAAGTTAGTCACATTTTCAAAAATAATATCCAAACTTTTGATCCTCTTAATCAGTTAATCTCAACAATTTCCACCCTGATCCGCTAGAACAGCTTATCAGCAAGATCACAAGGAACAAGCTCATAAAAAACTAGCAACGAACATCTCTCTGTAAAATGAAACAGATTTGAGTTTTCAAAGTTTTCGATTATTTATCATAAAATTGAAAATTAACTAGAAACAAAAAATTGCTAGATTTTGATGAAATGAGAATCTCAAGTCAGTATTTCATCAAAAATTAAGATTTCTCAAAAACTGCCAAAACTACAAAACACTCATGTAACTGATACTCGTTCTCACTTCTCGATTACACTTTCTCACATTAGCTCACTAATATCCCAGGTTTCTTTCATCAACTAGCTCTGTTTGTCATGAAACGTCTTCACAAACGGCGGTTTCCTTTTTTGTTCGCCTTCTAGTACGTGTTGTCACCCTCTCCCAGGGCCTACTTACCTTCACCCTCTGTAGGTCCGCCCCTTGTGTACCATTGTCTCAGATGTAAGGCCAGACTGGGAAAATGCAACCAGTTGTCACCTGTTTGTTTATTGAACAATCTGTTGGTGAGAATACAAATTGCTCTTTTTTTTTCAAGTTCGCTTTTTGAATAACGGGTTTCTAACACTTTTTTCTAACCATTTACTTTGAACTTGCGTACAGTTTACTTATATATCTTAACTAGACAAAACTTATAATAATTTTTTTTGTAGTACCTTTGACCACTGACTACTTTTCTTGATAATAACTAGAACAGTTTCTATCATTTCTGTTGTAACTCCCTCTTCATAAAATCTCATATGACACCGCTTTCCTCTATCTAAAAATGAAGCCCTATAACCTTGCTAATTGCTATTTGCTTGATTTCATCACAGTTACCGTAGCCTTACAAGGCTTCTCTTGGAGAATGAGTGCCACGTCACAGGACGTTTCTTTCATTCTATTGAAAAATTGCACTTTGTTAAAAGCTTCTAGCAAAGGTTCAGAAACTGGGTTGGAAAATTGAAGAAATGAAGGAGCTGTCACGAGATATGAGAAATAATAAGAAACGGATTAGGATTAACTTCTGAGAGATTACCGATATCCACCTTTTGTTCTTCACAACCGTCGATTTCAAGTGAATTTAGCCAGAATGCATTAGATTCATCCTATTGAAATTGCCATTCGTATTCCTATTCATATTTTGTTATTCATACCATCGTTTTCTGCTCTCACCTTCCATTATCTAATGGCTTCTTCATCTTTTTAGAAGACACCGTCTATCTACCACGCCCCCTTGCGGTTGTGTCGAGCACTTCCTGCCCCCACGCATAATGACTACCAACTTCTACACCACAACTTTCCCTGGAATCGAATTGGCTGCTTATCAACAATATTTTCCGATTAACCCAATCGCCGCAATTACTCCGACCATTTCGACGACTAGTACGTCGTCCGCTGTCACACTGACTTCCACACACAGGTAAGCTCTGAGAGGGAGGGCTCAAAATTAGCATTATCTCGGGAAGAAATTGTAAACAAAAATCAACAGGCAGATCAAGATTAAGGTGGATTTTGAGATTACGCTAATACTTAGCAAGGAATCATCACATACTGATATATGTATTTGAACACCAGGAATTCAGTTGGAAGATGTAATCTTCCAGAAAGTGGTGTCTTCAAATAATCTTCCTCCTGATTTGGAATAGAACCTTTTTTGATGTATGCCGTATTTTGAATTTTGTTCGATTATTGTTAGTCGCGTTTTTGAGTAGTTATTTCTTCATACGTTCGCCACACAAATGCTTTGCTAAGAATTGTGGAAGGTCCACTTTGAATGCATTTTTTGAAGGTACGGTACACATCCGAACTTTTTTCTAGTCTTTTGCGGGAAACGTCTTAACTCGATAAGTCACATTAGCAGTGGTAGGCAGTATTTCGTAATGTGACTTTTCCGCGCCTTCACGATAGCTTCACTGCGTACTGTACCTTCATAATATGTGCTCAGAAAGATGGAAATATATCTTGTCATGTTAGTTTTGAGAAAATGTTAGGATTAAGTCACTTCAGCAGTGGTAAAACGTTATTTTTAACAATAATTTTCTTGCGAAACTCCCTGCGCCTTCAAAACAGTTTGGTTGCTTACTGTACCTTTATAATATGTGCTCAGTTAGATTGAAATACACCTCTTCATATTACTTATAGCTCAGTGATAAGTATAATCTTATTAGTCATTCTAAATAACCGAATTTTGTTGATAAAAGTGATGCTATCCCAATTAACAGAGACATATTTTTTAATGAGCATCCAAATATCAAAAAACGATGAAAAAACACAATTTTTGGATGATTTACTCCTTTAAAAAAAACCAAATACAGTTGCGAAGCCATTTTTCTTGTTCACTTCCCAAACCTGTTGTTTTCTTAATTTTTCGCATTTCAATTCCAATGAACCCTTTTCAGTACAACTGATGGCAGGCGTGCTGGACGCCGGGAACGCACCTCATTTAATCGTAGTCAGTTGGACCAGTTAGAGAAGGTATTTGGTGAAACACAGTATCCCGATGTGCATAAACGAGAGGCCCTGGCAAAAGCAATCAACCTTCCGGAGGGGCGTGTTCAAGTAATTACGGTAGGTTCATTTCAGAGGAGGATTATGATCAAACATCTCATATCTGCAGGTTTGGTTCAAAAATCGACGTGCCAAAGAACGGAACAACAAGAAACTAGATGGACCGCATGATAGTGTGTCTTCTAGGTAAATTGACGTTTTCATAAGAAATTGGTAATGTTTGAAATTCAGATCTTCCAATGGTTCTCCTCTCATGGACGCGAAGCCAGATACCAAAGCACTGACCCTTCATGTTCCGGGCACACCAGAGTTCAACGCACAAACTGCAGCCAAATATGAGGTAATAACATTTTCTACTGACTCATCATTTTTGTATTATTTGCTAACGGAAGTTATAGGTGCGAAACGGAAATTATCGAGTTTCACACCTTTTGCAGGCAAACCAAATGGTGTTGAACCAACTACAACAGCATCATTTGCAACAACAGCAGCTACAGAATTCAAAGAGTGAATTGGAAGATTCTAAAAGTCCAGAAATCAAATATGACCCTACTCAAGGTCTGCTACCACAGGCTCAGGCTGCAGGTTGGTTTTTTAGAGAGGTTCAGTCTGAATCATCACTGATTCCTGAAAATTCAGAGTTTCTCGTTAAATTAGAGTCACGTCGGCCTTGAAAACTGCCTCGGAACTCATTTTCTGAATAATAAACTGAAAAAAATGGTTCTTGAGTTTTCTCCTTCATTAAATCTTTCATTATTTTATAATTTAGCTCCCCATAACTTCTCGAACTCATGTTTTCTTCTACAAATTCTTAGGATTCAGATCAAACAATACTTTCATTTTCAGCTTGGCCTTACACCGCCGCCGCTCCTTACCCGTACCCGTACCACAGCTACTTCCCATCGAACTTCTACTATCCGCAATACGGAAATACTGATTACACACCAAACAACGCAGCGTACTGTAATCAGCCACAACTTTAATTTTCACATTATTCATTTTACTTTTTGTCGTGACTTTATATTTCTGATCTCTGTGCAAAATTCCAGTCGTATTGATCTTGGGTAACCGCCATAATTTATTATTTATCTTCTAATTTAATCATTTTTCCCATCGCCAGTTTTGTCATATTTTTAAATTATTTTTTGAACATATTGACTTCCTTCAAACGAACAATACCTGTTTTATTCTCCCGTAAAATTCTAATGCAATTTTTAATTCATGTTAATTTACCGAAAACCCAAAAATAAAGTATTGTTTATTCAGTTTTTTTTTTTTGAAAACCTTTATGAAGTAATGTTCTCAGGAACATCAAGCAATATTTGCCTTAAGTTGTTCGGCGGCGAAACGGAAAGCTTTCCTAATAGCTAATATGGCGTAATCCTCTTAAGAACACCCACTCCATCATAGGACACCTTTCATTCTCTAACACCTTCCGACTCGTATTGTTTGAAGAGGCAGGGTGGCACTTCAACTTACGTCATTATGGTGTGAGGGAAGTGGTTCTACAAATTCACCATGGTGTTAGATTTTGTAAGTTGGAAAAAAATGGGTGAAACCGTCATCTTTTCGAAAAAGAATTTCTGTTCTTGAGGTCATATCTGTTTCATATAGATTTTCATTACGTCCGGTTTAGTTCCACGGAATACCTATTTGGGCCTAAGATTATAGATCCAGTTATTTATTTTTGAAGCTCGATAGTCTTAAGATTGTGGTCCTAAAAGCCAGGTAATTCCTTCAAATCAATCAAGAAGAGTATGCATTTCATGTTGGATTCTGCATATCCATTGATTAAAAAAAAATTTATGTAAAATAAAAACAGGGAGGTAGAAAGCACAACATTTGAATAAATTACTTTTCCAACATAAATTCCTATTCAGATTGAAAAAAAAACCCCATGGGACTAGTTTAGTCAGCTTTTTTGGCCTTCCTTGACTTTTCACCAGTTTTCTTCGTCTCACTAGTTTTTGCAGGTTGTGATTTGTCTGGAAACAAAATATTGTTTTTTTCGAACCATATGACAGAATTTCTTTCGACCAAATTGAAAAAAAAACTCACGGAGTGTCTCATTAATCCAACATGCGGCTCTGGTAAGCAGGTAGAATCCAACAAATCCCGCAATGTAACTGAGTACAAAGTGTTCAACAGCGAACATTGCCAAAATTGGGTACAGCCAAAATCCGTCATGTAATTTCACAATAATTATTCTGAAAATCTGAATGTCAAGTCTGAATTGAATTAGGATCCTACATCGCGAAGTAGAAAAGAACCAACACAGCTGACAACAGACAACATGTGAGTTTTGTTGGAGCAGTCCTGAAAAAAACTTATGTGAAGAGAACAGAGAATAGTAATAGGCTATCCATGGCAGCAAGATATTTTTGTGTTGGATTCATTAATATGATTTAGAGAACAAGTAAAAAGCACGTGAACAACATTACTGAAGCCTTGTTTGTGATTTTGGCGGATACCGGCTAAATCTTATCGAGTTAATAATTGAAATTCGTTTTGAGCATATTATTTTCGAAACAAAACTAGCATCAGTCAAAACCATAACTCATTCTGCTACTGTGTCGTGAAACCTCATAGCTATTGTATTTAGTATCGCCGCAGCACTGTGGTTATAGGTTGAAAGAAAGATAGAACTGTCAACTACACTGCCCGACAAACCCATATGTCCACTTTGTTTTCTGTGATTTCTCGGTCAAGAAGGCAATACAAAAAACTAGTCTATTGCGGAAATATGACACTTATAGGGCCTCCAAACGTGACTTACAGTACCACAGAGTAACTCTCTTCGCTCAAAGAAAATTTCATTTTTTCTGAAAAATGACCTTCCGTCGACGCGACAAAACCATAGGTTCACCTTAAAAACCAGAAAATTCATTCTCTCACGTATCGAAATCAACGAGAACTTAAAAAAATGTGGTCAGTTTATCACTGATCTATTGCCGCCTTTTCCGGGTGAAATATCTCGGTTGCGGTTCGAGTAATCAAAAAATGTTCAACATTGAGCAAAAAGTCCATATTTTCTTGGGAATATGGTGAATACAAAATTCGCTGGCCAATACTTTTCCCCCATTTCAAAAACTTTATCCCTGTATCTTACCTTTTGTGAAAATAAGTATCCAAAAGGATGTACACCACTGGAAAAGTATGGGTAACATGATTCAGCCACACAGGAATCAATTTCCTAATCCATTCAGGCATAACCAGTTCTGGTTCGATCACGTAGAGACCCCAAAACAAGCCGCATATGATCTACAATTTAGAATAATTATCGTGACTTTTGAAACTTTTGTAACTAACCATTGCACATGGGAACACTGAGGTAAAGTGCATGAAGTCTGCTATTTCTTTCATCTTCTTTGACTTGTATCCAAGGATGACCAGAATTGAATAGCAGACATCAAGTAACTGTAAAAAAAAGGAACATTTCAATACAAAATGGATGAAACTCACGAAATTCAGATTGGTAAGCATGACAAGCTTATAAATCCACCAGGTATGTCGCAATCGAGGCTGTTTTTGGACGTCGAACCAAAGAGATGTTACCCATATTGTCGCTAAGACAGTGAAAAGAGTAAATGACACGAATGACATTTTCTGAAAAATGATTGTACACTAACACTGACAGTATCATCAAAAAGAAATGTAATAGCAAGTTTCACAGGTTTGTTTGTCGAGTATAAGAATACATCTAGGACGACGTCCTTGAAATCGTATTCAGGTCATTCTCTTCTCTAGCCGTACCTTTTCTCTATTGTGTTTCACGGGAAAACTTTTCACATTCTCTATTTCTCTCAATATGTTTGCCCTTTTGAAATAAGTACAAGTTTGCAAAGTCATATACGTAAAAGATAAGAATCCCAAGCAGGACATCTCATGATATATAAAATACAGTTTTGATACATTGAAAACTAGAGCATTGAACCGGAAGTTCAAAAGACCTATTCGAAGATCTACAAACTTTATCACACTTGGATATTATATAGAGAGAGATACCTAGTTTCTAGAAAATCTGATTTGATAGTGTTTGATTCTTCTGATCTTCAAAGGTGAACAGTAAGGGATATGAACTGATTTTCCAAGATAGATACTAAAAACTTTGAAAAGCCAGGCAGATTGCGTTACTGGTGATCTGTTAGGCTTGGCATGGGTTCAAACCCACCAGAGGTATCAACCAGCTAGATTTAGGACGAGAAAGAATGTTGTTTCTGAGTTTCGCCTGCTTCAAGAACCCAGAAAGGAAAAAAAGTTTTTCACAGCCGTTTCGAAATTCCAATGTTAGTTCTCTTCGAGTTTCCATAGCTTTGATTGAGCCATTTCAAAGCAGAACTATTATGTATGAACCTTTTTTTAACATGATGAAGCGTGACAAAGAACAGATTTCTACACTTCGATTGTTATTACACAAAGTCAAACAGGAACCGATTAGAACATTCACAAAACTAGGAGTTTTTCCGAAAACATACTCTATATTTCAAAGGATCTCTGTTTCTGGATCAAAATGGTGAACACTACCAATCATTTGTTGATACATTCAAAATAATCCAGTTAGTAACTATTTTCGTTGTGGTTATAAAGTTATAATTCGTTCAATCAAGATATTCTTTTCGTATTCCAAATTTTGCCTCCTGATCTGTAATCATTTTTCATTTGCCTGCTATTTTTTTTTCGATTTTCGGATACCTTTTCTAACCTCCCGTCAACCAAACAAAACTATGTTCAACCAAGAAAAAACAATTAATTTAAAAAAATGATGAGAACACAACTGCAAAGTGTTTTGAAAAGATGTGTTTCATGTTTCAGAACAACAACAATCATTTTTCTTCAGCTCTAGTCATTTTCTCCAGGTCCCTCTAATTGTCTCTTCTTCTCTCTCGATGTATCTATAAAAACAACATACACACGGGCATCTTTCCGCTCTTCAGCGACCCTCATACACCCAGAAACACATAAAAACGATGAACTGAGAGATAAGAGCGGGTGAAGAGAGTGTGCTTGCGACAAACACGCCTTGGAGGATCTTGGCGCGTTTCTCGTTGAACTCGCCCGTTGCTTTTGGCACGCGCCTGGTGCGCCTAATTATCTCTTTTATCCAAAATTGTTTTTTGTACACTTTCCCGACTTTGTTTCCTTGCTTTTTCACCCAGAATTTGATGTTATTTGATAGTAAACAAGTTGAATTTGCGAGAAAATAAATATATTAAAACGTTTGGGTATGAAAAAATTGCGTTTTCAATTGGATAAATTATGTTTGGTAATCATTTTGATACTCTTTCCCGATTCTGAACGTCAGAGCAAAACCTAGTCTTTTTTCTTTCCATTCTGTGGATCGTCCACTAATTTCTGCGGTGAATAGATAACATCTCGGCCTCTCAACAACTGTTCTTCTATACACTACACTGTTCTCCCGTCCTCTATGTTTGTCATTCTTTACATTGATATTCTACATGTCCGTTCTGAAGGCCGACCAGTGGAAAATAACTTCTCTATTCACTGATTTGTTTCTAATTTTTAAAAAATTCATCGAACTAGCCCCTTTTCCGTCCGATTTTTTGATGTGTTTTTCAAGAGTTCTAATTTTCAGAATGCTCTCTCGTTCGGTGTCGGCCTTGGGGCGTATGGTCCCATCGACGCTTGGCGCTGCCAATGTCGTCTCGACGCGTCAGTACGCCATCACAGCTCCTCGTCCACCAACTGAGCTCAATCAAAAACTGAAGGTGACAATTATTCCCGGAGATGGAGTTGGTCCAGAGCTCATCTACACAGTTCAAGATATTGTGAAGCAGACTGGAATCCCAATCGAGTTCGAAGGTTAGTGGTGTCTTTCTGTTCAAAATTTTCATTGAGACGTATTGCTTCTGATTTTGAAGGTGATAATGAGTGTATGTTTGCAGAAATCTTCCTTTCCGAAGTCCACTACACACGTTCTTCGTCCATCGAGAATGCCGTTGAATCGATCGGACGTAACAACAACGTTGCACTCAAAGGAGCTATCGAAGAGTCTGCCGTTTTGCACACCGAAGGAGAACTTCAGGGTCTCAACATGAGATTGAGACGCTCTCTCGATTTGTTCGCTAATGTTGTTCACATCAAGGTTAGAAGAAATCTAGCTATTTCAATAAAACGTTGATATAATTGCAGACTTTGGATGGAATCAAGACCCGACACGGAAAGCATCTTGATTTTGTCATTGTGAGAGAGCAGACTGAAGGAGAGTACTCCAGCTTGGAGCACCAATTGGTTCCAGGAGTTATTGAATGCTTGAAGATTTCGACTCGAGTGAAAGCAGAGCGTATTGCCAAGTTCGCTTTTGACTATGCCACAAAAACTGGAAGAAAGAAGGTGAGTGAGCTTATCAGAAGGCGGAAAAAAGATGTCAAACTGGCGACCGTGGCTTACGTGACAAGTCAGTACCTGAAAACTTTGGCCAGGCCTCCATATCAACTATGCTATATGCTAACTTTTGAACCCTCTATCAGGGCTGCTAGTCTTCGTGACTTCCGAAAACCGTTTTGACAAAATTCGAAACCCTAATTCTGTCCGGAACCGCCATTTTGATAGTCTTGGACAGAAGTACGTTCTGATAAAAATAAAAGCATATTCCAAATAAGTTCATGGCTATTGATGATCATCAATACTGGTGTACCTGTTCAATTTCAGAAAAGGGTTTTGAAAGTCACGGAGAAAAGGTTTCAATGACACAATCTTGTTAAGAGTATACTCCTGAGCCTGAACTGAACTGAATTCATCTGACCACTACCCTTCTAATTCCGTTATTTTTTTTAGGTTACTGCTGTTCACAAAGCCAACATCATGAAACTCGGAGACGGTCTCTTCCTCAGAACATGCGAAGCAGTTGCAAAGCAATATCCAAAGATCCAATTCGAGAGCATGATCATTGACAACACCTGCATGCAACTTGTTTCAAAGCCAGAACAATTCGATGTGATGGTTATGCCAAATCTTTACGGAAACATTATCGACAACTTGGCTGCTGGGTAAGCTTAATAATCAAACAGACAGGGTTTTGTAGAAAAACATGGATTGGAAGGAAGATTTAGTCATGAGGCTGGCAAATTAAAAAAATTCAACTGTTACTGGGATGTTTCGTATTCTTCACCCCAGAAAAAAAACAGTTGAATCACGGCCAAGACCGTTTTCACTCAGTTTCTAGGCGGTGTGATGTTTTGATCGACTCTGGTGACTTTGTAGGGCATAAAGAGCCTAGTATATTGGCAGATTTTTCAAAGTTCCGCCCCAAACCACATCCACGAGGGCTCTTTCCCTCTGGTTGAACGTTAATCAGAAAAACAACCGTTATTGGACTGAAAAAATATACTGAGTAAAAAAAAGTCTCTTCCAATTTCATATGACTCCCATCATACTAGTATACAACATCATTACATTTTTTGCAGACTCGTTGGAGGAGCCGGAGTTGTTCCAGGACAATCTGTCGGACGTGATTTCGTTATTTTCGAGCCAGGAAGTCGTCACTCTTTCCAAGAAGCCATGGGACGTTCTATCGCCAACCCAACCGCCATGATCCTCTGTGCCGCCAACATGCTCAACCACTTGCATTTGGATGCATGGGGTAACTCTCTCCGTCAAGCTGTGGCCGATGTTGTCAAAGAAGGAAAAGTTCGCACTCGTGACTTGGGAGGGTGAGTAAACAATCCAAAAAATCGCTGTAGAACATGAGTACATGTCTCGAGACATGAGACTTTCGGAATATTCAAAAATAACTCTACCAACTTCAGAATTATTAAATAAAACCTATTTCCAGATACGCCACCACTGTTGACTTTGCTGACGCCGTCATTGACAAGTTCCGCATCTAAATCAAATATCAACAAACCGTCAATTTCTTCTCCACGATTTCAAGTACACCTGTCTAGAGTAAATGCATAGTTACTCTCCATTTCATGTTTTCATCCACCTTGAGACATTTTATTCCTCCGATTTTCACATTACATGTAATTGCTAGTGCCTTGGCTTATAACTCTACAGTTGCAACACGTATCATTTCATCGACAACAGTTTTAATTCGTCTTCAATGTATCTTACAACAAAACTATATCCAAGTCGAAAAATTGTAATTCATAGTGAACTGCCCCAAACCTTTTTTGTCTTATTCCGCATTGGTTTCATAATTCTTCATCTGACAATGTATCTATTTTTGTTTGGTGTAATTCCATCGACAAAGTGTTTTTTTTTTGCAAATATGAACAATAGATTTTCGAGAGTTTATGGGATTGTAGAAGTCGAATTCAGATTTTTTTCAGAAATCAGAGCAAATCAAAAGTTTACGTGTATTAACAGAGGGAGCTTTTGATGTTTTTCACCTTTTACTCTACAATCTGGTTTAAATTTGATGATAATTAACGACTACGAAAGAAGTTCCGCATTTTTGTTTTTCTTCCGAAATTTATGTTTTTTTTTCACGGAAAAAACTTTACTCACTTGTCTCTATTTATTTCAGAAATTTTTCTTGCTTGATTTTCACCAAAACTGTCCGTCATTCGGTTATTTCCAGCTCAAAAGCAGTTTTACCTAGGTCGACAATAGTTAGCATCGATTAAATTTGGATGCAAACGCGCCCTGCTGCTACTCTGCAGGGTGGCAATTTTCTGCCTCCGTTCGAAGAAAGAGCGCACAAAATGAAGATACTTCACCCTCGTCGCCTCAAGTCTCTTGCTTGTTCTCTCTCTACATATGAAGAGAAAGAGAGAAATATGAACATATTTCGCTCTTTGATTTTGTGTTCCTTTTAAGGCATTCTCTTTTTCGTTTTTTACTTTCAATTTTTCAAATTAGTTTCAGTATTTACCTATAAAATAAAACTTCATCATTTCAGATATATTCTGCTGACAATGACAAGAGATGCGACGGGCCAGCCGAGCGACACCAACTAAAAATGAAGCGACGGAGGAGTGCGAAAATGAACCAAGTGGAAGTGGGTTCATATTTGGGCGCCCTGATGTAAGTTTTCTGTTTTCTAAATCATGAAAATTGAATATGTGTGGATTCAAGTCCTGTTCTGTTATCCGCGACACCAGATCTGTCGAATCACGACCGAGGCAATTTTTCATCAAGTTCCCATGCTGTGAGATGTTTTGGGGCCTGAGAAGACCTTGTTGACAATAAAAAGCCGAAAATTTTGGCAAGAAAGAGGTCTAAATGAGTTATCCGCGGTCATCTTATTGGGAAAACCCACGGTGGTGTCGCGATTCCAACAGTTTTGCGTAGCGAATTGAATGAGAACTGGTATAAACAAGAATGAAGAATTCTGTCAGAAATTAAATGCGGAGGGCAAAAATGTCATGTATTTCGAGCTCTTAGTCGTAGGATCCTTCTTCATGAACGTTTTCGTTTTCAACCTTCTGTCATATTTGGCATTTCTTCTCTGGAACTTCCCATTCATGGGACAGCTAGACTATCTTTGAGAATGTAGTTCCAAAAAACTCTTTTCTCTCGGAATGTTTACTTCAATAAGTGGTCAGTCACTAGCAAAGTTTACGTGTATCTGAATAGAAAAAATACTACGAAGTGGAAGCACAAATATCATATTCGCTTGGGAAACCTGGCTCTTTACAATTTTTCTCGAATCACGTTTTATTCATAAAATTTCTTCTTTTGAAATTGGGATGAGGGTTAGATGTTTCAGACGACGATACTTTAGCAAACAAAAAATACTCGAACTCTTGAGTCATAGCAGAACTTGAAACCAAAAACCCACACTCAACTCCTAAACTAGTTTTTTTGCAGATCCAGCACAATGAGACTCCCCAACGACCGGAAAGCCTACACATCACACCGGGTTTCACACCGCGAGTCAGCACTATACGTCAGCCTGTTATGTCCTCAACACCTTTTTCCACATTAACGCGGACAGGCAATGCGGCATTTCAAACGCCGTCGGCAACGTCATCAAGGGTGCGTCCACAGAAATTGAGATCTAATTAACTGATAAGTACCTGCCTAGTTTGAAATGGTGGTGAACCAGGTATCATGTTTGAATAATGGTGACTGAGGTCTTCTGGTAAAACCGGATTTCAAAAATTCACAGTTTTCTCGTCTAGCACACTTCATTAACATAACATTCATTGGAGTTTCGGTTCACAAATCATCAATTATCTTATTTTTTAGTTCCCGCCCTCTTCAACGTGTCCAGCCTCAGCCCGAGAGTCGTCACATCGTGATCGGCTCATTTCTCTACGACACCGTATGAATAAGGAGTTTGGCAATCGACAACTAATTGGACCCGCATCAAACATTGACTATGATCACGATGAAACAATGAGCACGGTTTCTGATGCGCCAAGTCTACACTCGTGGCATCACAAAATGATCGTGAAGAATGAGACGACGGTGGGTAATCAGCACAACAACCTTACCGGCACGACGAGAGACTAGTGATATCCATTCAAAATAAATGTTGTGGTCTCACAGCAAATTATGAATTTTGAACTTGTGCGCTTTATGCGTTTAAAAATTTAAAATGATTGTGCTTGGCGGCACGAGTCAGACTAGAGCGTCCGAGCTAAAACAAAAGCATGGATTCGGATTTATGGGCCTGGACACTATGGCCAGGATTGCGTAGACCAGGTTGATGTCACGGATACGTAAAGTTTTTGAGGAACTCTCGGAGGTCTACATTTTGAAATGTTTGTGAGCGCGCAGCATTGATTTTCGAGACTGTTATCGCATGATTCGGTTGGGCATGTTCGATGAAAATAGGAAAGTAGAAGACAAAGAATGATACAATTCTAACAAGTAAATTGAAATTGGGTGTTTTGGTGATTTGAGTTACCATCACTACGACCCATATTCAAATTAAGCAAAGAGTGAATGCAAAAAAAAACCGCCAAGGGAACTGGTCATTGTCTAGCAGTGCACTCGTTTCTGGTTGCTATCCTTGAACGATTCAAACTCATCAGAGTTGTCAAATGCCTTTCTCCGCACTTTGAGCTGACTACTCGTTTCATAATCAAATTTATGAGCATGCCAGAAGTTCAATATGTATATCTCGGGAAATTCTGCAATCTCAAAACGATCCGGACCGACAGACAAGTCCTACTCACGTAATTTTTGGAAAATATTTGTTGTGTTTGTTTGACGCACTTGCCACATGTATATGACAATCACCCCGCGCCGGAGTACTTTCAAAATGGTATCTGATATACGCCAAGAAGATGCCACATAGGCGCTGTAAAACGGGGTTCAGTTGGCGTATGTATGGGCCAATTTGAACAGTGAAGCGCTGGTAAAATTTGGTTGTTAGACTGACAAAATGGTCAACAGTCGTTGAAACTTGCAGTTAGCAGTGATGATTGAGGCGCTGTCACATTCATATGGCAACCGTTTACATCTATTCGCCGAAAATCACGTGAATGTCTAGATCATCCGTGCAGTCCGAGTTGCCTTTTCTCAAACCAGCAAACCCGGTTTAGTCATCCCTTTTCTACGATTCTCTAGCAGGCTCAAAATTTTTTGAACTTGCACTACTCATCAAAACTTTGAAATCGAACTGTTGTCCTGCTTGCAATATTGGTTTTGAACTGAGATATCAGTCGGGTTTTCCTGGATGAAAATCAATTGACAGTTATGAGATACATCAAGAATATGAGATCGAAACGTGAGAAAGTCATTTATATTTATGACAATTTACAGATCGTCAAGGCATCGGACACCATCAGTTCTTGTGCTACTCCCTTCTCTGAAGTCGACCACTGCATTGTCAATACCAGTCCCACAGCAAATGTAACTATGAAACCGTTGAAAACCTACACCGTTGATGAAAGTAAAGCCCGATCTTCCACCTGGACTCCAAGCGAGAGTTCTTGTTCTGCGATCTCACCAAGCATCAGAGCTCCTCCACCAATTCCATCAAGAGCTCCTGTCTCTTCTCCAGTATTGACACCACCAACAACAAACCCATTATCTACCACAAAATGCCCGCCACCTCTTCCGCCTAGAACTCCGTCATTGAAACTTCCGGATCCGATTGCATTTGAAGTAGAAAACAGATTAGAAGAGGAAAGGAAGAAAACTAGAGTGCAACGGCAGTTATCAGTCGGGTCATCAAGGAGCACAGATGCTCTCACTTATTCTACTCCTGACGGAAGAGATGGCAAAGGACATCGTAAATCTAATTCTGTAGACAAAGGATTGACCTCAAGCAAACTGATGAAAGTGAGTTTTGGAGTAGAATTTCGGTAGAAAACCAACAATCATATTTTTTCAGGCTGGACCCTCCTCTCCGATACCTCTTGCTGAACATAAAGTTACTGAAGAACAAGAAGAAGAAGAAGAGGAACATGATGAAAGTGTTGAGGATAATATCGATCACCTTCCCGCTGAAGATGAAGATGTCCTCGATTCTTCAGATATTCAAAATGTTCTTGCAAACAGTTTGGAAACGATTCCATCTGCCTCCAACTCCTCACAATCTTCGCTTTCCCCTGATTCAAAAGCAGAGCCTATAGCAGCACTTAGGATAGTGAATTCGGAGTCGATGCAAGAAAACCCGTCATTTACAACAACCTCTTTAAAAACTCCGGAAACATCGCATAGTCTGTCTCTTGCCAAAACAGTGAGCAATAGGAACTCGAGGAGTTTGTCGAATGACGAGCTGAGATCAACTAAATCGGATAAACTTTCTTCTTCGGTTGATCCAATCACGTTGGATGTTGAACGACGACTCAGCATGAAAAGAAGTGGCCAGCATGAAGCAGATCAGCGTAGTCTAGGATCAATGTGAGTTTTGAAAAATACTACCTCAGCTATTCTTATCAGATCTCGGCTAAGTTTTGAGCAAAGTCTGTTTCCGGTTTCCTTAAAACTGCACTATATAAAATAAACAACGTCTCTCTCCTAACGTTTACTTCCCACGTAAAAACCGATTCTGACTCAATAACATCAGGAATGGCCTATTATCCGCTAAAAAAACAAAATGCTTTGAGCGGAACCTAAGCAAAGATGCTGCTCAAATCTTGAGCGAAATCGGCCAATTCTTGCTTGGAAACTATAATGAACAGACATGCTGCCGGCAACCGAGACATGATTCCATTTGATTGAAACCACAATATCTACGAATACTACGAATTGCCATTCTTCATATCAAATCTTTCAGAGACGAAACCACCTCAAACCGGACTTTATCACGTACTGGAACGGCTGCCTCATTTGCAAGGAACTCGGTCCGATATGCTAGCGGAGTGATTAGGGGTGCATTCAAACGGGTCCGCATCGCCACACATACAGGGTAATGGACAAACGCTGACTGATAATATCAAAATGAAAAAATTTTGTCCACTCGGGAGGTGGCTTCGCGAATGCGGTGGATACGCGTGAAACTTGAATGCAACGACAATAGAAAATGAGAATAAAAACCCTCATACTAGGCTTAATCGCCTGAAATTATGGCGAAAGTTCTAGGGACTCACCGAGAGAGCGAAATTCTGTAGATGAATTAGCGAAAACGAGTGATAGTAATCAGGAAATGGTGAAAAAAGATGATAAAAAACTGCAAACGCGTCGGAAGCGGAAAAAAGATTTGTGGCAGACTGCTATGACTCATAGGCAAGGCTTTCAAACCGAGGCCACGTCCCTCGGTTTTTTGCTAGAAGTCAGCCGCGGATAATGAAATTTCAAAAAACATTTTCTCGGTCTTAATTTTCTGCTCATGAACACCGAAACAAAGACTTCACGTACTATATTCATAATTTCCAGAGGCACAAACGTCAGCCATCATGGTATCGGTGAAGAGACAAGTGATGGTGAAGAAAGTGACGAGCCGCATCAAGCATCGGTTGCACCCAGCAATATTGTGCGTCCTCGGAAAACGAAAAAAGGACCATACGATTTTGAACATCTTACCGTTGAACAAGAACTCAATAACGAACACACCGGTCCAATTTGGTGTATCAAGTTCAGTATATGTGGCAAACTCATGGCAACAGCTGGCCAAGACTCTATACTTCGAATTTGGGTAGTTCGCTCTCATCTTCAGTATTTCACGGAGATGAGGGACAAGTATGCAGCTAATTCTTCAGACGCGGACCCTATGACGTCAGTAGATAATAATTTGGACAAGTTTCGACCACCTAGTTCAATGGGAAGTGTTGTTAATAGTGATTCTACTACTGCATCATCCGACGACAACAATGGTCTTTTCTGTGTCAAGCCATTCTCTCTTTTGAAAGGTCACACCGCTGACATTCTAGACCTTTCATGGTCCAAGAACTACTTCATCTTGTCATCGGGAATGGATCGAACAGTCAAACTTTGGCACCTATCTAGGAATGAATGCCTGTGCTGCTTCCAACATATCGATTTCGTGACTTGTGTGGCATTCTTGCCGAAGGATGACCGGTACTTCTTATCCGGCTCGCTTGATGGTAAACTTCGAATGTGGCACATTCCCGACAAGAAAGTAGCTGTGTGGAATGACACCGAGAAGAAGTATATCACAGCGATGACATTTGTGAAGAGTGGAAAGTTTGCCGTCGTTGGAACTTATGATGGAAAATGCATTTTTTACACTTCCGATGTAAGTTTTTTTATGAGATCAGTGAGTGTTGGAAAACCAAGACCTGAGAAATAGATGTGATCATATTTGACGAACTTCTTCTGGACGGACATGGACCGGTTGATAACTCGCTTCATCATCAGATTTCGAGCCCAATGACTCAAATTGTGTATCTCAGAAAGTACCAAGGCTGTCAGTTTAAGCCTTCTTTGGGTGCTGCCGTTTTCATATCTCGGTTCCTAGCGGTGGGATCTTTTCCATGCTAGAGGTGGTCTTGTAAGGCACAAACAGGCATTAGGCATCTTGGTAAAAAGACAGCAACAGGCATCTTGGTAAAAAAGACAGCAACCTAAACAAACCGGACCGTCCTGGCCGACTTTCTCGCCTAACTTCATTTGAGAGCAGGCTTGAATCTGAGTAGAGAAAAGCCCGCCCAGTTGGCTCAATTACCTACCTTGCATACTTGCTTATCGGTCCGAGTTGTTCTCAAGTTGTAGAACTCTCCAAGATTCACAATTTGACGGTAGTGCTGCTCGAAAATTCGATTTTGAACCTAATTATCAACCGGTTTGAGTCTTTTCAGAGTAGAATGGTACCCAGAATATTCCTACTGTTAAACAATGAGCAGTGTCCAGTATTTGATAGATATTGACCATAGACAGCCAAAATGGTTGATGTACACCATCGCAATAATTTTAATGTTTCCTTAAAATCTCACTTTTCAGCAACTCAAATACCACACAGCTGTTGATGTTCGCTCTACTCGAGGAAAGAACGCACGTGGACACAAAGTCACTGGTTTGACATCGCACGGAGATAAACTACTGGTAAGTACTGAACTTAAAAGCAACAAAAACCCATCAAATTATAACTCCAGGTAACCTCCAACGACTCTCGGATTCGAATGTATGATATTCGCGACAAAGCTCTTACCTGCAAGTTCAAAGGAGTCCAAAATGAGCACTCACAAATTCGAGCTGCTTTCTCTCCAGACGGTCGACACATTATTTGTGGATCCGAAGACAAATTCGTTTACATCTGGAGAGCCAGTGATACCACCGTAGCCTTATCTGTCCGAAAAGACCGGAATTCGTGGTGGGAACGAGTGCGAACTCACAATGCTCCGGTACCAGTGGCAGTTTTTGCACCACGACCACAAGTGTTTTTCAATATGTTGAATAAAAGGGATAAACACACCAAATCGGACTCTATTGATTTCAATATTGGGCAGGGACAAGGACAATCTGATTCGCTGACTTCTAATGGAAACTTGCAGATTGCAGGCCACGTAAGTTGTTATGAGCCTTGGTCTTTTTTGCCGTGGTCTTGTATACAGGGCCAGGCTGTCTAAGAACAGTTGTCTAAACTGGGCCAGGCACAAAATTTGAATTCGGTCTGCTTGAGCCGGGCCAGCAGGTTTTCGACATTCAAAACGTTGAGTGATACTCAATGAGTTTTTTTAGGCAAGCAACTAGGGAATAGCAATTTAGCTTTGGGTAGAACCTAAATCATTTTGACTTGTGACAGTTTGGAGATTTAGGACAACGAGTTAAAAATGAGTACAGGAAGTCTAATGGAACAAGAAACAAATGAAACCCACAGTCAAAACTGAACCCGTTGAAGTAAACATAATTTTCGTTCCAGGTGATCGTGAGTGCTGATCTAAACGGTGTTATCAAAGTCATGGTGAACCGCCCGCGACAAATCAAAGCTAACCCCCTTGATGTGAACAATGGGTCTCGATCGAGGTCGTCTACGCTACTAACTTAACGTTTCCTTAATATTTATCATTTTATAACATATCAATTTTTATTCACATTTTCCATGTGCGGCAATTCAATTAGTACTATCGGTTTCTTAGAACTTGTGCAACACTTTCACACACCTTTAAATGTGATATAGATTATCTTTTCAACGAGAACTGCTCTCGAAGCTAGGAAATTTACGGAGAATAGTTTCCATAAATAGCTCTTAAAATATAACAAAACTTTATTCTCTTTGGCTGTACTCTGGGTATTCCAGTTATTGTTAATTTATATTGATTCCCCGTGTTTTTGTTAAATAAACGTTTATTCAGAATGAAAAATGATGAACATGATGGAAAAAAAGTGATTTTTTGCGGAAAAATTATTTGAGTGACAGAAACAATGGGAACTTTGTATGTTTTTTCCTAACCAAATGAAAGCTACAAAATAAACCTCAAAGGTTTTTAAAAATTGATTGAAAAAAAAAGTTAGGGTAAAATAAGATCGGGATTCATACTAAAGTTATGGGTTGTATGCAAAAAAAAAGAGAAAAGATTTCCAGTTTAAGAGTTTTCTGTTTCGGGTTTTTTGACACTGAATGAAATATCCATGCCATATGAATCGAATTCGACAAAAGATCGGAGACCGGTGAATGTATATTCTGTCGGATTGTTATCGAAATAATTTCTCTTCTTTGTTGCAACAATATTCAGCACTGGCCGTGGTCCTCGGGAATAGTTGAGCATTCCTTGCAAAACAGCTGCTCTCAAAACGGGATGGTCGAACACAAAATCTTTTTCTTGTGGACTGAGGTCTTCTGAAAAAAAGGACTATTTTGACAGCGTCTCGGTGAAACTAACCATAGAGTAGAAGCTCCACAAAAGCTCTTCTGATTTCAACGGACTTCAAAGCAACGTAGACGTATTTTTTGAATGCAAGATTCTTCAATGATTCTGGGTTTGTCTTCGAAAGCACCGGTCTCAATTCAGTTTCAAGCTCAGCTGTTTGGAATCCGTTGTTCCTTTGCTCCATCAAGCAGACTCTGATCATTTTAATGAAATTCGGATATCGAGGCGGTATAAAATCATATTCATATCGCGCAGGCCACATTTGCTGAAATGAAGAGAATTCATTGGTCGAAAAGCAATCTATTGTCAAAAATAGAATGATTTCAGAAAAAAAAAGCAAAATACTGTGAAAATAAGTTTCGTAAAACGTTGAACAAATCTCTCTTATGCCCATCAACAGCTTCAATGATTGGGAACCCCGCTCCATATAAAGAACATGTGTCCAGACGAAAAAAGGTGAATTCGATACGAACACATGTCAGAAACCGTGGGCCTCGAGACACGAGAAAGTGAGAAGTTTGTTTTCAATTTTTTCTGGTGCAAACCTAAGAAAAAAGTTCGATTGAAACTGCCCTTCATCAATACCAGCTTAAGAGGAAAAATCGTTGGGTAACGAGAGAAAAACGAAATTCGAAAAGCGAACAAGTGAGACAAAAAAACGAACGAGAAGGAAAAGGAAAAGAAGAAAGTGTATAGTGAGAAGAGGGAAAGACATTTATGGCTGAACGTGTCTCTTTTTTTGAGAATAAGTTTCTAAGTCTCGTGGCAGTGAGAAGTGTTAAAGAGCACAGCAAGAGAAGATATTAGGTCAGTCCGAAAGTTTCTTTATTTTTAGGATTTTTTTCGACTAGAGCTGTTTTCAATAATCGGTTTTGTTGGTGATATGTACCAACTAGCTAGACACTATCACTGTCAAAATCTCATCCCTCTACAGCAACTGAGTCCAGAGTTACAGCTTCAAAAAGAGGCTTTTTCCAGACTCCATTTTTCAGGATAACAGTGTTCCCGATGAGGTGAATCTTAGATTTTGTATCAAAAATGTTGGCATGGGTTATGGTAACATGCACCAGAAATATCTAGTCTCTCCGATCATTTTGCGGCTTTTTGTGAAACTCTGAAAAATGGCTTGAGATCATGACCAAAAATTGGAAAATCGTCCGGAAAGGCTTTCTGGTCGATCTTTCTGATGAAAATGTATTTGCGGACTGCACATATGTTAAACCCGCTTTGAGTTTTCAGAAAAACCATTTTTGGCGTTTGTTATGGTCATCTATATTAAAGAGACCATGATTTCATAAAACGCCTGAAAGTAATCGAAGAGACTAGATATTTCTGTTGCATGTTACCACTACCCATGCCAACATTTTTGATACAAAATCTAAGATTCACCTCATCGGGAACACTGTTATCCTGACAAATGGGGTCCGAGAAAACCCTCTTTTTTAAGCTATAACTTTGGAACCAGTTGCTGTAGATGGATGAGATTTTGACAGTAATAGTGTCTAGCTAGTTGGTACATGTCACCAACAAAACCGATTATTGAAAACAGCTCTAGTCGAAAAAAATCCCAAAAATAAAGAAACTTTCGGACTGACCTAATATATCATGAGGTTTCCTGGAAAGCAGATAGAACTTTTTAATCCGCTCTTGTCCGATGGACACACTTTCTATATGAGTGACTGCGCTCTCTATTGATGACGCCGTCCGCCACATTGACAAAACTAGGTCATTTCTGCTGGGATCGCTTGCTGGCCGAGTTTTTCAACGTAGCGGACGGTGTCGTTAATGGGGCGCATAGTCATCTCCTTTATTTTCCTGATACATCAATATACATGTTGTGGTCAATTGTGATACAATTGTGAGCACATTATCTAGGAAATGAAACATGAATTTTCATGTTTCGGCAAAAGTTTGGAGAACTTGAGGATCAACTCAGGATTTCGCCTTAACCATGTCTTGATGGAAAATCATGAAACAAAAAGTTTTTTCGTTGAATCAAAAAAAAAAGGAAAACACTTAATTGAAACTGATGTTGATGGTTACTGGAAATATCAGTCCGACAGGACTTGTCTGACTGCTTAGGATACTCTCTTTGAGCATCAGATATCGTACGCGGTGTTTTAAGAGCATTCTTGTCTGAATTGAGCCCAGACCAGCCCGGGTATCAAGGACCTCCATCATGCCGTGTAACTCATATTCGATCATGTCAAGATGATGCACACGAGAATCACAAATATGGCTCTTTTGAAGAGTAACCTGGCTTGACATCTTAATGATTGTCTGCTTGTTCTTATACTTCTCTTCTTACATCATATCGTCTTTTCTTTTCCTTTGTTTGGCGGTTGTTCTCTTTTTTTTTAAGGAGAATCACAACTTCTCACGTCCTTGAGTATACCAGGTGATTGAATATTTTAAATCATTACGACTTTCCATTGTTTGCTATTCAGATGCCACCTGTGAATAGAAAACCCCGGAACCTTGGAAGGAGAAATACTCGTACACATGATCATCGTAACGCACCTCCAGCACCACCAGCTCCGAATTTTCTTCAGCGAATCGGTGCCTACCTTCCATACCTCATTTTTGCCATTACATGTATGATAGTCATTTTGGAGTACACAATCGGACACCTCATGGAGAATCACGAACAGCGGATGACAGCCACTCGTGAATTGATAGAGAAAGCAGCTCACGACAAGTCTTCCAGGATTCAGATGATGGGAATGGTGAACGATTGGAAACGGTTCACTGAAGAAGTTTAACGATTTTAGTTTTTGTTAAATAGACATGCACACCGCTCTAATTCTGTCGTAGTATTTTTTTTTCATTTTCTTCAGTTTTAGTCAAACACAAACTTTAGAACCATAAACTTCTTCAATTTTTTCTGTTTTCAAAAATCATTTTGAAAATATCACTTCTAAATCTTTTGATTTTCTAATAAATTAGTTTATAAACGAAATTAGTTTACATTTGTACTTTTAAAACATTTTTCAGCGTTTCAAGTGTTTGAAAATAGTTTGCTTTGTCCTTTTATACGCACAATGGACTGGCTAATCACCAATCTGAAAATTTTCAACTGGATTCAACAAATTACGGACAAATCATCAAATTCAGAGAGTCTCCCAAGAGAGCGCAGGTTCACAAGCTCACTTTTTTGTGATATGGAAGGAGTTAGTTCACAATTCATTTTGATTTTTTTTATAATTTCGGATTCGCAATTCATTTGATACCGCAAAACTTTGAATAGAAATCCATCGAGCTCTGTTTCCATAGAGAGGCATATCTCAGTTGTCTTTGAATTTATGAAAAAGTCTTCAACTAATAACATGTTTCAAACCTTGTGATTATCATTTTTTCAGTTGACCAAATTCTTTAATTTTCAAAAGCAACTAACTCTATTATAGGTTTTGCAGTCCATCAGCAGATTCCAAAAACGCAAGTGTTGGTGTAATTTCGAACGATGCTCCAATTTTCTCATCACCATCCTAGTTCAAAATACATGGTCTTTCAATTTGTGTTAAACAGCTTACAAATCTTGAAATATCATGCTCAATTTCCCTTATCACTTATTTTTCAAGTTGTTACAAATTTAGAATCAGCAACCTCCCCATTTTTTCGAAAATATTCCCAAAGTTCCCTCGCATTATCAATTGGTTGTTTTCCTAGCATTTTAGTTTTGCTTTTCTTGAAGCTGACTCATTGGATCCAATGTATATTTCGTGATGAAATCATGTCCCAATAGTCAGTTAAAAATAAACAAATTGAGATTTTGTCCCCTTCCCGCCCCGGAAGCAAAACAGTTCAGTGATTCATAGTCCATTCGGATGATCATTGGTGCTTCAAAAGATCAATTTGATCAGTTCTCGAACATTCATTCCAACATTGGAACGCTTTCAAAACAGCTTTCATTCATTTTTTGTTTCATTTCTATCCACATTATTTCATTGTATATCTAGTTTTTCTATTGAATATTGTGTTTTTCAGGATGATTCCTCCTGATACTTATTTGGCTCGTCGTTACCGTGTGGAAGACCTGTTGAAAAGCGGGGCATACGGCTCGGTTATGAGTGCTATGGACATCAAAACAGGAGAGATGGTTGCTGTGAAGTTGGTGCCAATTGTTGATAGAGATGGAACATTTGATGAATCGGGCATTACGGAAATTTGTGCTTTGAAGGCCCTCGAAGGATGTGATGTTGTCCCCAAGCTCTTGTGTTCTGGAAGATTCCATACGACTCAATTCTTAGGTAATATGAATAGGAAAAATGAACATTATGCGCCCTGTTGTGGCTCTCATTGTTTTCCATTCTATTTTGCTTTTGGTTAGAAAAATCTGAATAGCACATGAACCGAGGAAGGGCGCAATGGGGCAATTAGTCATATAAATACCACCTTGACTCTGTGCAACTTACGCATTTGCAATGTTTCTTAACTAGAAACGTACGGAATTGCGACTATGAAAATCGCGACAAACAAAAACGCGACATTTTGAAACTGAGACATTTTGAAACCGCGGCATTTTCGGAACAAGAAATGTTGAAACTAGTTATCTTGAAACCGAGAAATTCCAAACCCGCAAACATTTGAAACCATGAGATTTCAAAACAAGACATTTCAGATCGAAGACATTCCGAAACTACGATATTCCAATTCCCCGTTATTTCATGACCGCAACATTCCGAAACAGCGACTTCCCCATTCTATCATGCTTTCTCTAACGGTTAGAGAAACAGAAACAGCATATGAAAAGAGGAAGGTCGCAGCGGGACACGAAATGTTCAGAGTTTTGATTAGTCATAAAACTATCACCCTGTCTCTGTGTGTCGTACGCAATTGCGATATTTTGAAAATATGACAATTCGAAACCTAACATCGCAAAACCGAGAGATTTTGAGCCCGCAATATTCTGAAACAGCGACATTTCGAAACCGCGACAGATCGAAACTACAATATTTCGAAACCGCGACATTTTGAAACCGCGACATTTTGAAACTGCGACGTTTAAAAACCAAGACATTTCAAAACTGCGACGTTTCGAAACCGAGAAATTTCGAAACCGCGACAGATCGAAACTACAATGTTTTGAAACCGCGACATTTTGAAACCAAGACATTTCGAAACCGCGACGTTTCGAAACCAAGACACTACGAAACTGCGACATTTCGAAACCGAGACACTTTGAAAGCAAACATTCTGAAACCGCGACGTTTCGAAACCGAGACAGTTCAAAAACGCGACATTTCGGAACCAGACGTCTCGAAACCGAGACGTTTTGAAACTAGGATATATCGAGACCGCGACATTTTGAAACTGGGACATTTTGAAACCCCTACGTTTTGAAACCGAGACGTTACGCAACACTGAGATTTTGAAACTGGGACATTTTGAAACCGCGACGTTTTGAAACCGAGACATTTCGAAACTGCGACATTTCAAAACCGCGATATTTCAAAACCACGACATTTTGAAACCGAGACATTTCGAAACTGCGACATTTCGAAACCAAGACATTTCGAAACCGCGACATTTCGAAACCAAGTCATTTCGAAACCACGACATTTTGAAACTGCGAAACTCCGAAACCAGTCATTTCAAAACAGAGACATTTCGAAACCACAAAATTTCAAAACCACGACATTTTGAAACCGAGACATTATGAAACCGCGTCATTTCGAAACCAGAAGAAAATTCGAAGCCCCGACAATTCGAAATTGCGACTTTTCGGAACCAAACATTTCGAAACTACGACAACTCGAAACCGCGACATTTTGAAATCAGAGTCACTGAAACGACGACATTTCGTAACCATATATCTCGAAACCAAGAAATTTCTAAATGAATTTATTTCGAAACCGCGACATGGGTCAGATTTCCGGTTGAACGTACAGATTTCTTGCGCATTTTGTTTTTATGAATAAGGTTCCCAAATATCTTGTTTCAGTTCTCGACCTGTTCGATGACGATCTGGATGATTTGAGAACCCGTAACATTCTCCATGACTTCCAAATCTCAACGGTGACTCAAATCTTTTGGCATACGATCAAAATCGTGGAGGCCATTCACACTCGTGGTATCCTTCACAGAGATATCAAATCAAACAACTTGATGATCAAAATGAGCAATGGGGTATGCTCTGTTTTGAGATTAAGAAATTATACAAGATTATTTTAGATTGCTCGCCTTGTCCTTGTCGATTTCGGTATTGCTACTCGCTTCAAAGATCCAAAAACTGGCGTCAGAGTCCCAACGACAGGATCCCGCTTGAACTTCATTGGTTGTGAGTACTCTCCCCCACGTGCTGCGATGGGAATCGGCTATTGGGAGGCTGAGGATCTCATTCTGGTTGGGTACATGGCATGTTACCTGAGACACTATCGCCCATGGTATTCTCCCTATGAAGATGACATGGTTCGCAACAAGATCGACTTCGTGAGTTTACCTGCTGCTTGCTGCTATAAAACATTCAAGAATTTTCGTTTCAGGGACGTCATCCGGAAAACTACCTCTTCGAAGAAGATCGTATCTTGGCACCAATTATTAAGGAGATCAATTACCAAGAGCCAGGAAATGATCCAAACTATACTGCTATTCTTGAGCTCATCGAGTACGCTCTTAATGAATTCAATGTTTCAAAGCAGCTGAATGTGAAATCAATCAATGGGTGGCTTCGTCTCGACTAAACTCTCTTGCTGAAGCTCATCATAACGATAATTCAATTGTACATAGCTTTCTATACTTTCCCTGCCGAATTATCGTATTTTATCCAAGTGCATAAATCAAACTCAACCTTCAAATGGAATATATCCCTTCTTTTTGAATTTTTTCCAATATTCTCTACCGTTCTCTGAACATTCTAACATTTTTTTTTCAATTTGTGACTTTCTTGTGGTCCTAACAAAAAGTTCAATAAAGTATTTAGGGTGTAATAACCATTTGTGAAAGTTGTAGATTTTCTCATTTTGTTCAGACAACTAACTCCATTTTTACGGAAGTTTTTAAAGGTGTTTATATGAATTCAAACAAACAATCATAAAAAGGATAGGGACACATGAATTGAAGTCATTCTCTGTAGCAGTATAATCGATTGCCTTCCAGATTTTGAATACCGAAAATCTTCAAATAGAGGCCCATCCCGTTAGAGGCCGCATATCTCGGTTGCATTTCCAAGTTTTGAGAATTGGTTAACGGAAGATGTTGTGTCCGTGGTGGCACAAAAAGATGTAGAATAAAGAGGTTCTATCACATAGGAAAAACCGAGTTAAACAGTGATTTCAAGGCTCATTGAGCGAGTTTTTGTCGCACCGTAGAATCTAGAGGGTCGTGCGTTCGTTGGTCATTTTACGCCACAATACCTCCCTTTGTTTATGTCTCCTACAACATTTCAAGCCACAGCAGAAGAAGTTTTAACCAATACTTTTTCAACGTTTCATTCGTAGTTTCGAAATGTGGAAAGTTAGGAATTGATCATAACCAATTTGAATTTGCATGTTGAACAAAATTACTTTTTTTCACCTGCTCCTCCTTTTCATCTAGTTCCCGTAGATTCAAAAATGTTGTCATTCTCACCTTTTGAAAAAACTGAAGATCTCTTTGAGTGCTGAAACATATACGATATTAATTATTTTCTCCGGCACAAAAAATGAACAATAACAATTTCAACGCCAATTATTCGATCTTCAGCTATTTTGACGAGTTCAATAGTAAATCTCCAGGAAACATATGGGTGACAATTCTCATTACATGTTTTCTAATTTTGTGTTTTATCCTCTTGCTGATGATATATCCATACTACCTTCATGTGTACAGAGTTAACAGAGAACGAGATAAATCAGTGAGTTTTCTCCTATTTCATAAGCTTTATCAGTGTTTTTCCAAGTATTTGTAACTCCAATCGAATTTCTTACAGATTGCCGTATTCCAAATAATCAACCACTTCCATACATTCATTAAAAGTGTCTATTGGATGTTATGTCTTATGATCTTTTGCGGTTTATTATATTTTATAACGGAGAATTTGGTTCCGCAGTTCTTAAACTTGGTTAAACTTTTCGCAGCATTCTTCTTCTACTCGTGTTTAGTAGTGACAGAAGTGAACCACACGCTTATGTCCTTATTGGCGGTACAAAGATGTCTTTTATACTTCTTTCCAAGTACAGAAAAGTTCATGAATTTCAAACCAAAAACTATGAAGTGTATCATTTGGTTTGCATATGGATTATCAATTTCTCATTCACTTATCACTTTTGTAACAGTTCTCCTCGAATCACGATACGTGAATTCTCATGATATTTTCTTTGCAAAAACAGCAACATATTATCCAGTAATTCATTTTTAACCTCTTTTTACTGAAGGAGTACCTCTGTGGGTCTGTTTGTGTGTGCCCAGCGCTTACCACTGAATAACTTTTGTGCCCCTGCGCCGTTTAGTACAATATTTAGCATGTGGTCATAGGTCGCCAAGCACTTCAATTCTATAACTTTTGAAATTCGAATAACTGTAAAGATACGGTAGCTACAGTAACCAGATAACGATACAATAGCTAGAAAACGGGTTTCCAGTTCTCGCATTTATCCCATTTTTTGCATGAAGCACTTCTGTAACTCAATAGCGCACAAACAAAACACGGTGAAGATTACTATTTTCCAGGAAATTCTCTCTTTCCAGAAACTTCTGGAAACTTTCAGAAACGTCAAAAAGTGTAAATATTTTTGCGGGAATTCAAATTTTGAAAAATTTGGGGGAAAATTGTTTGGCGCCACCGACTGGCTTTTAAACTATCGAAACAACTATTTTTTGTAGATTTATTATCTATCACTGAATATACTTGTTATCTTGTCGGCTCTGCTATACGTACCATTGATAATAAGTACGAAAAAGATGTCACATCTCGCATCGTCACAACAGAACCAACCACAAAAGTACATATCCTTGCAATTAGGTACTATCCTAACTCTCAAACTTGTAAGCTTTCGTTCTCCGAAAAACCTAAAGCCGATGTTTTCAGATATACTTGCCTATGATCGTTTTCAACTTCAGAACACTTTTGCTTCTAACATTAAGCATGAAATTCATTGACTCGATAACCACGCCTCTCATCATCCAGTTGTCTTATTTGTTGTGTAACAAACGGAATACGACAACGTTGCTCAGTTCTTTATCAGGAAGAAGTGCTCTTCGATCAATTTATTGTCCATGTTTCGAGTCAGCTCAAATTGAAGCAATAACTAGGAACAGTAATGGTGTCAGTTCAACAGTGGCTTCAAGATCCTTCCAGTAAATGGAGAAACACATGTTTTCGAGCTATGTTTTGGGATTCCCAAGCGACTGTGAGCAAATTAGTTTCAATTTGAGAAAGAAAAGAGAATGATTTTTTTCAAAGACAATATGAAAATTCATGTGAAAACGACAAAAAATCAAAATTCCTTCATTATAAATGGTTTATATATTATACGCTATACCAATTTTGTTAGATTGATTACACGGTAAATAAACGTTCTTAATAATCTTCTTCATCTTGTGTCTTGCAATTTCAGTCTTCAGATCTGATCGGAAACATATCAAGTATGTGATGGGTATCAGCAGAAATGTAAGAAATGTATCAACTTGTTTGCAAATGAAACATTCCTGAAAGCAGCAGGTCTTTTTTCTAAATTACTCGAAGCTTACGTCAAATAGGTCAAAATTTCCGATGACATTATGAAGTATAATAAAACAAATCTGAAACGACATAATGAATCAACGTTTTCTGAACTCTCATACAATTTTTACAACACAAATTGTTATTATCTGCAGAAAAACGTGATTGTGCAGCTGATTACTCGTTTCCGAAGGTTCAAACTTCCGACAGATGATTTTTCCCAAACTACTGGGTACAACTAAAGCTATTAGAAAGACACTTTGAAAAATATAAAATTTCTGAAAAAAAATCTGAATCAACAGAAAAAGTACCAACACTCACCGGATAATAGAAGGCTGTTTTCAGAGATTCGTTAGGTTGTAAAAACAATGCGAAAAACTCATAGTAAGCAACATACACCATGATTATTCCTGTCAGAATAAATAGAACATATATAGCTAGTAGACATCGATTGATAGTTTTCTCAGAAAACTTGAAACTTTTCGAAATGTTTGGAAACAACCTTCTCAAACTTTCAGTAAGCACGAAAAACAGCATGATAGTTTGGTAAACCTCTGCTGCAGTGAGCGGGAAGAAAAGAGGAATATGAAGAATGGTGTATGGTTGGTTATAACTTGTACAAAACAGCAAAAGACATGAGATGAAAACTATCATGTAAGCAATCGTTATTGCGAAAAGAATTCGGTGAAAATGGTCGACGATCAGGAATATTTGCATCTAAAAACTTTTTTTTGGCAGTTGTTTGATCGGGTCCGTACTCACTTTTTTGTGCATCAATGCCAACTTTTTGTACATGTAAGAGTATATTGGATAAACAAAAAACATCCAAACAATGAGAACGGAAAACAAAATACTGTTCGTTAATAACGCTTCATCTGATTCACCGTATCTCAGTAATACTTCCTTCTGTTGTTTGAAAGGTTCTTCAGTAGTTGCTAAAAGGGGTTCTTGGGTATTTGCTAACAAACCTTCCACCCATTTTTGACTATCCCGAAGTAAATTGTACTCAGTGCTGGAAAAAATTACCTGACTGAGAAATAATTTTGTTTTTACCTTGTTTCTATTTCTGATGGATCATCTATAATATGAACTTCCACTGATATAATCGTAAAATTTCCGCTCAGCTGGTTACTGATATTTTGCATGATACAACTGGGGTGGAACAAAAAAATAGGGCTCGTTCAATGGAAAATGTCGAGTGAAGTTTAGTCTCCTGTTGATACAAATGTTGGTTTTCAGCTGTTTCGGTCTAATAAAAAATTCAATAATTAATTTTTTTTCACAATTCCAGAAATGAAAAAATGAAATTTGAGTCACCTGGGAGATGACCTTTTGTGAACATAATTATGAACTTCGAGCTGTACAGTCTTTCAAAAAACTGGTTGACTTAAGACAAGTCATTCAAAACTCAGGATTCGATGAAATTTGCAAAACTGGAAATTTCGCCTACATTGATACATTTCTAGAACAACAGACAGAAAAAACTTCATTTAAGTTCGTTAAAAATTTGAATAAACGTATGCATGGGATGGTAGAAGTTAATGCAGTTATGAGTTGACTTGTTCAGATAAGTTTGTTCACCAGCTTGAATAATGAAACCTGAAAACCCATAACATGTTGGGTATATTCAAAAATGGTTAATTTAGATAACTTTTTCAGCCTATTTGTGCTAGCAGAAGTTTGCCTATAGCAACAATAGCAACAACAGAATCCAACTTCGTCGAGGTGATCTCTTCTTTCCTGAAAACCGGGAATTCCACTATATCAATGTCGGATTTTTCAATTTCCATTTGGCACCAATCAGATATGAATCAAATTCGAAATCTGAAGTTATCGACTAGAGCGAGATGTGCCGGAATAAAAATTTTGAAAACATGAGTCGGAAGTCGGAAATCGGAAGTCGGAAGTCGGAACTGATTTTCAAAAAAAGGAACTCGGAAACCAAAAGTCGGAAGTGAGTAAATATCCGGAATCCCGGTTAACGTGAAGTCAGTGAGAAAATTTGAAAATTTGAAGCTAAATATGGCTTAAAATTAGGGGTTTTGGGGTAAAATGTAGACTCTATCCATAATTAATGAAAAAAAAAGCCGAACCGTAGACGGTGAGATGATTTTCTTCATGACAGAAAACTTCCGACTCCCGTCTGGTTTTTATTTCTGAAACGGTATTCAGAAGTCGGAAGTCTGAATTCGCACAACTCTTGTACTGATCCCTATTGCAAGAATCATGTTTTGTATTATTTCAGCAAAAGTTTCAAACCATAACCTTTCCAGGCCCTCATATCCATTTTTATTCCATGGTCCGGATGCTCTTCTTGTTTGCGTGGTGCCATCTCCATAAATCTCGTTGCTACGTGTCTCAAGTGCCAATTCGTTTTTACGATGCCAACTCTTCACATCTACACCAGCAAGTTCTTTTCTCAATTTTTCCAATTTCGTTTTCTTGTTTATGGGTCAAACACGTCATTTTCCAACTGTAGTCAATCTAGTTTTCCGAAGAAAAAGGGAGAAAAAGGAGGAGCATACTACCCATTTAGTTCCGTAAAGAGAAGGCAAAAAAGATAAATCGTTCTGACTCCTCGAGCCACTGTCATAAATCTCTCATTCTTACTAACCTTACGCGTGTTGAGAGTCATTCTTCATCAATTTTACTTGCCGAAATTATGGTTGCTCTCTTTTCTTCTTTTGAGCTCAGATTCACATTAACCCCATTTTTGGTATACACCTTTTGTTTCGCTCATCATAACGCACACTTCTTTTTCTTGACTTTTCTCCTTTACTGAAGAACGAGTTTCCATGATTTCAAATTTTCAACAATTTGTTTCGTATGGGAACAGTTCATGTTACAAACAGTAGGGAAAAATCACCAGATATTTCCTTCGAGAAAAATATATTTTTTGAACTTCCGCTTATCATTCATAAGATTTTTTCCTTACAGATCTTCGCAAAAGTTGCATTTGCACTTCTCAAACCTATTACAAATACCACAAGAACTTCATCAGGTAAAAACAATGAATATCGAGTGTCTATCAAACTGTTTCATTCATCAGAATGCCACAAAACAACCGTCCACAACCAAATCAGGCAAGACCACCACCACCACCAAGACCATCCAAAAAAACCAAGAACCATCCACCTGTCAACCAACAGAAGAACCAGCCAAAGAGTTACTACAACTATCCAAACACTAAGAAGTTCAAGAATGGACGCTTCTAAACACTGAACAAAGCTCAAGTTCTTCCTGATTTCAAGAATATACTTTCAAAAACACTAATTATTCAATTGATTTTCCTGTCTTTGCTCCATTTTTGTTTCATTTCGGCTTATCTTTCTGATCGAAGAGATCAGAGTTTCATTTATCTTTTCATTTTCTATAATCAAAAGTTCCAAAATGTGTTTTCTTTTAGATTTCCCCTTTAGTGTACAAGTAATTATTTGACTAAAAAAATATACACCGGCAATATTCCAAAAACGTACTTCAAGAAACTGTCTCATGAATATTTTAAAAATAACACTCGAACTTCTCCTCTAATTTGTGTTCTCACAATTTACACTTTTATCAATTTTAACACTTATTTCTCTCATTCTCTTTTTTATTCTGTTTAA
This sequence comes from Caenorhabditis brenneri, assembly GCA_000143925.2. NCBI lineage: Eukaryota > Metazoa > Nematoda > Chromadorea > Rhabditida > Rhabditidae > Caenorhabditis > Caenorhabditis brenneri. The sequence goes on along the minus strand of GL379828.1, from coordinate 597,029 downwards.
AGCTGGCGCCCTATGCACTTGCTTCAAGACATAAAGAATTTAACCTGAATAAAGTTTTGTACCAAACACTGCATTTCAGGTTTGAATAAAAAAAAGTGGAACTCAAAGAATGTTTCTCTGGAAATATGATAGTAGTAACCTCTGATAAGTTTGAACCTAGGCTCGTTTGACGTATCATCAACAAATCTACCGGCTGCGCAATGTTGTCTAAAAAGGTCTACGACTCTGACTGCCCAACGGCCTAAAAAAGAAGTAGAACACGTATTCATTCAAAAACGCCACCGAAACCCATTTTTCCAGTTTCTCATCCTAAACAGCTTGGAAAATTGAACACAAGAAACCACAACTTCCTGAAAAAACAGAATGCAAGAGAATTCAGCTTTGGAGAAAGCATTTTTAGTTTTCTGACGAAATCCATGTTTTTTCGTCATACAATGATGTTCCAGGAGAAAGAGTATTTCATAATGTACCATCGGTTGTCAACATTTCCTCTCGAACAGTAGTGAATCAAGTAGTGTAAGGGCTACGACTCTGATTTTTTAGTTACTGTGAAACAGAGAAAGAGCAGGAGAAATAACATTTATTGCATTCATTCCGAAAGAAATCAAAAATGATTGAGAAGAGGAGAAAGAATTTTGCTGACATAAATCAATTAACCGTCAATTTTAAAGAAAAACTTATATTCTGACATGAAAAATCAGAAAAGAAAGGAAATGAAATGCAATTTCGAAAAATCTGCAATGAAAATAAGATAAATGTAATTCTGATTCAGGTAACCGTTTCACCAAGTTTTTTTGAAATTGTGAAACAGAATAAAAAACATTCAGAACACCATTCAGAAGCGACCACTCTTATTGTATTTCTTTTGTTTGGTGTTTTTGGGGACAAATCACCCACGAGCTCTTTGGGAATGTGACTGGTGGTGTTTTCTTGAGTTTTTTCGATGGTGAGAGGAGGCATCTTTCATCAATTGCATCTTCGCCCTCGCATCGGTTGTCAAGTAGGATGCCAAAAACGCTGCTGTCTTCTCTGATCCGGCGGCTATCATAATCAAAATGAGACAACAGAAAACTGCTCAGCTTGCTGGCTCGTGAACAGACATCATTGGACGCATTCTGAAGATGCTAAATTTTCAGGTCCTTATCGTCCCACTCGGTAAAAGCGTCGTCGTGTTCGGCCTCGCAATAGCGTCGGACAACGCGTTACCTGGCGGCGCGCCATTTCGGGCGCCCGATGTCTCGCAGGCGGAT